>OMLP01001676.1:0-15416 GCA_900302685.1 Spondyliosoma cantharus
AAATGCAGGCAATGCCTCAGGCTCAGGTCTCCCTCAGCTCAATGAAGAGCTGCACTGCCTGCTTCGCATTCAGCAGTCTCCTCATTGTTTGGACTCACAAAACAAAAAAACGACTCCACTACACCAAACACTGAATAACACACTAACTATACACTCCAAACACGCTATATGTCATAAATCTCTCAACTCTCAAAACTTGCTATCTCTATCGCTGTCTCTATCACCGTCACTGGCGCTGCTGTCACTCTTTCGCCGCCGTCCCTCCCACAACTGTTCCTCAGCAACCAAATCACATGGTTTGCTGTACAATTTTGTGATTGGTTGGTGTGGTGCCTTTTTCTACCAATAGGAACGTGTTTTTAGCTTACAAACACTTTCTGCTTGCGGACACTTTCGTGAGAAAAGCCTGTTTTTTTTCCGTTTCTTCCAAACGCACAGCAAACGTGACGGTAATGTTGGAGAAAAAGCGTGGCGGACATTATTTATCGTAACTCTGGTTTAGCAGCTAGCTACACACGAACATCCACAGATTCCAATTCCAGTTTGTTGTCCTCGCGTATCCGGATCTCCTCAGACCGGAACAGACTCGGTCCGGACTCGTTCAGTCTCATTAATCCACAACAGTCAGTTTAGATGCACAGAACGGGACTGAACCGCCGGCAAAATCCCAGTCCAGCTCACGCAATATTTCTTAAAGTGTGTCATGGGGGTGAGCTCTGTAGTGATTTTTATTTTATTTATTTATTTATTTATTTATTTATTTATTTTCTTTATTAACCTTTATTTATACAGGTAAAATCTCATAGAGAGCCGGGGTCTCATTTACAAGAGAGACCTGTACATTTTTTTGGCTCTGGTGCGCACGTGGCTATGGTGGCTATGGTTGACAATGCTAGCAGAATTCATGAAGCATTTATGAAATAATTTAGTCCAAACAAATGCGACGTTGCACACCCGTAAACCATGCAGCAGCCATGTTAAGAATCTCAGGTCAGTCTGCTCCTGATCTGCAGAGATATTTGAGGCACACACACACTGACACACTGACACACAGACAGACAGACAGAGATATCTTGCTTTCATAGAGAGATTGACATGCTGATGTTGATGTTTGTGCTGTCATGGAAGTCCAAAATGTTGTTCTTTTTTAAAAAAAAAACATTACATATTCTGTGACAGAGCAAATCCCTATGACCACCTCCACCTCCTGCCATGACACCGCAGTGAATTAGGTTCAACCAATTTATTCATGCGGTGGGTCACGGTGCCCTGCTCCCTTCTCATTCAATATGTACAGTCGTGGTCAAAAGTTTACATACACTTGTAAAGAACATGTATCATGGCATGCTTCAGTTCCGATCATTTCTACAGCTCACTTTTTTGTGATGCAATGAGTGGAACACACTACTTTATTATAGGTCTTCTGTAAATGTGAACAATATTCCTAGAACAAATTGAATGACCAATGTTGGTTATTATAGAAGTTGTGTGGATTGAATTTCCTTTGTAGTTTGGCCTCTTAACTACCTATGAGTGATTATGATTGACAACAGCTGGTGACTTTTCTGGACTCATTTTAATAGGGCTCGTTTGATACAGCAACTAGACTCAGCCACAAACACTACAATGGGTAATTCTCAGGATTGATTGAGCATTGATCTGAAAGAGTCCATTACTGATTTGAGTCAGTCAAGGAAGTAACTTGGAGCCATTTCAAAGCAGTTACAGGTCCAGAGATCAACTGCAAACAATTATTAACAATTAAATTGTTTGTAATTATAGATTGCATGGCACAATTGTATCACTGCCGAGATTAAGGAAGAAAACACAAACTATCACCTCCTGCTGAGAGAAGACTGGTCAGGATGGTCAAGAGTCAAACAAAAAACACCAAAAAGCAAGCCTGCAATGAATTAGAAGCTGCTAGAAGACAGGTGTCAGTGTCAGCAGAGAAACTGCCCAGCAAGAAAGGAGCCCTTGCTCCAGATTCAGCATCGACTGAAGTCGACTGAAGTTTGCTGCTGATCACATGGACAAGGAAAAAACCTTCTGTAGGAAAAACTCTGTTGTTTGTGTGGTCACAATGAGCAGCAATATGTTTGGATGAGAGAGGATGAGGCCTTTAACCGTGAGAACACCATACCTATTGTCAAGCATGGTGCTGGTAGTATTATGCTGTGGGGCTGTTTTGCTGCCAGTGTATCTTCTGCTCCAAATTCTTCAGAAAAAAACTAAAATCATCAGCAGAAGATTGGGTCTTGGGTTCAGCTGGGTGTTCCAACAGGACAATGATCCCAAACACACATCAAAAGTGGTAAAGGAATGGTTAAATCAGGCTAGAATTGAGGGTTTGGAATGGCCTTCCCAAAGTTCTGACTCGAACCCCATTAAGAACATATGGACTGTGCTGAAGAAAAAAGTTCACCCCAGAACGCCAACAAAGTAAGCTGAATTGAGGTGAAAATGGCCAAGGGACATTTAACCAAATATTAGAATTACTGTATGTATATTTTTGACCCAGCAGATTTGGTCACATTTTCAGAAGACCTATAGTAAATTAATTATTGAACCAAACTTCATGAAGTAGTATGTGTTCCACTCATTCCATCATGGAAAAATGAGAGCTGTAGAAATGATTGAAAGTGAAGACATCTTCTTTACTAATGTATGTCAACTTTTGACCACAACTGTATGTGCTAGTATGTCATTTTCAAAGCATGCCTTGTATCAAATGGATTTGTTTTCACATTTAATTTCATCAATCAGTAAATTGATATTTAAAATGTACATATGATACATTCTCAATACAAACTTTATTGAACACATAACCAGTATGTGGTGTGTCTAAACTTATTTTTAACGTCATCTCTCATTCACCTGAGATTATGTGAGCCTTCTTCTGCTCCATCTGTCTGTGTATCACTGTGCTTGTAAAGCTGTTGCCACCAGGGCTTTTTTTTTTTTTTTTTTTAATCATGCGTGGCATCCAAAGAATATATCCCTTGGGCATGCCACGGCCAATTTGCATATAAATAAAGTGTGTATATATATGTATATATAGATAGATAGATAGATAGATAGATAGACAGATAGATAGATAGATAGATAGATAGATAGATAGATAGATAGATAGATAGATAGATAGATAGATAGATAGATAGATATTTGATCATGAGCATGACTGATTTGAATTTTCCCATTTTGGCACACCATGAAATGAAACACTCACCTCCGACACAAGGAACCAGCTAAGAGGAAACACCTTTAGATGTGAGAGACTGACAAATGAAAAATTCAGTGGATCAGCAGGTCAACAGCAGGATCAGAATACTCGCAGCATGCCATGAGTAACAGCAGAATTTTATGATAACAGCATCTAACCATACGACAAGATTGCATAGTAGAGATGTTATACCTTGATAATATGTTGCGTGTTGATGGTGGGCTGGTTCTCACAAACTGACTGCTGAAGAGTCGGTTGCCTTCAGTTCATCTAATGTGGTTTTCTGCTCTTGCACTATTCATTCCCACAATATGTCAAACTAATTCCTAAGAAGCACCAACAAAAGTTGTTTAATACAGAAACTTGTGGCACAAACAGTAATGACACATAATGCATTTCCAGAAGTGGTGTTACAATAAAAGTCTCAATATAATCCCCCTAGACAAATCTTTTATCGTGAATTAAAGCAACAGGAAATGCTAATTTCTAATTAGTATTGAATAGAGACAGTCCCAACACTAGACTTATACCTAGAGGAGTATTCTGACTGGTGAAAATTAACAGACTACCTTTTAATGGAATTGCCCTGTAATTGACTTGAAAACGATCATCAGATTGATCACAATCGATATGTCGGTTACCACTGCTCTACACTATTGTCATTAGCTGACAGTAATGAGTACACTGAGTCTTTGGTTGCTCCATCTTTGTTTAACTGAAGATGTATATTGGACCAGGACTGAACAACCTTCTTGTGTCAAAGGTTTTGGAAAAATGTGGTTTGAAAAGGGAGGCAGGGAATCAAACTAAAGCATTGGCATCAGTGCATGCAGTTAGCAAAGTCTTTTTAGTAAATCAGCTCCCTTCTTTTGTCTTGATGGCCAGTTGACCAAGTCCAAGCTATCCCAATGACCCACTCACTCTATGCTGCCACCTGTTGGTGATGATGTGTAACTACAAATGCTGTTGGGGCTTGTTGGGTGCATTCTTTCACTTCTCCATCTCTTGTATTGCAAACTGCACATAAAACTTAAAGTGAGAGTCAAGGTGCGAAGATTTTTGTCTCCTGAGCCGGAAATACATCACCTATCACTAACATTAGACAACCTATAAAATATTCAATCACCATTTTTTTTAAAGGTTTTACTGACTAGCTATGTAATACTGACATTGCACATAAATGTTATTTCGTAAATCATTTCGTATTCTTATATTTCTTATTCTGTGCACTTTGTGAATTAAAAAAGTTGTTTATATGTCTCAAAAAAAAGGCAGTTGCTAACAAGTCGCTAAAATAGACTACAGAGGTTGTCGGAGCGTTAAAGTCTTCGCACCTACATCACTAGTCTGTCTATAAAGGCCGACTAGTTGCAAACTATTCTTACTCTTAACATTTTGTAGATTGATGAATTTAGAGCAAAGTGTGTATAGTACAGTGCTGTTAGATGCTTAGTGGTGGTAGTTGTAGGTCGTTTTTATAGCCTTTTTTCGGCCATTTCATTTACTATAACATCATTAGTGGTGTTCATCGATGAACATTATCTTAACAAAACACATTATAATCCTGTGTTATTTTACACAATATTCCAAAATCCAGTAGATAAAAGCCATAGGCTCTTTGGCAAGGGAACCTATATGCAAATAATTATATGTGTAAATTGAAATTAAAAAAAGAAAACAACAACCTGGGACAGAGCCATGTGTCTGACAGCCTGACAGGTTTTTTTAAATAAGGCTTTTTTTTTTTTTTTTATCCCTTGTGAAATGTGCATAGTCCAAAGTAAAAAAAGGCCAAAGTTTAATAAACATTTCTGACCTTTAGACTTTTAATGGTTAACTCCCTCTTTAAGACCATTAGGGCTCCTCAAAAATAAATGTTTGTGCTAACCTTCTTTTGGGTTATCTGACCTACAATTTCCTTTCAGGTTTTTATAAATAATGAACCTCATATTGAAGGTTATTCTTTGAGCATGGCTCTGTGGAGAGTGGACCACACACACACACACACACACACACACACATATATACAGTGTTTATACAGTATGATAAATTACAACTCAATCGCCATGATACATGTTAAATTTTACGCTTCTTTTGGTTAAATTATATTTTATATGTCGTTACAACACTGTACTGTACATACGGTGTGGTTAGTTTTAGACACAAAACTTGGTTGGAGTTAGGAAAAGATTATGCTTGAACTTTAAATACTTGTCCAGAGGTTTTCACACTAACAGATGCTGGAACACCATGTCGAATGGCAGTCACTTGCTTGGCAGTCTTCTCGCCTTTGACTCCACCGCCCTCCCCTCCACCTGCCGATATGAAAGTCAGGTCATAAACATGTAATGTGAACGTGAAATGACAGGTTTAATAGAAATGTCAGTACATGACAACTACAAATGTGAATGCTTGTGGTTTCAGAAATAATGCCAATATTTTGATTAATTAACTGGATTGTACATATCCTGAAATATTGAAATGTAGTGATTACCTGAATGCAACGGACACATTTCCCTGATTATTGTTTCTTTTCCTCTTCATTGTCTGATAGATAATGTCTCCTGTTTGATTCACTGCTGGTCAGTGTTTATAGTCTTCAGGCTTATCCCTTCAAATACCTTTGTATCCTTGGCATTCAGTATCAGAGGCAGACTGCACATGTTTGTTGTGGTCAGAGTGTGTTTATCTCTGAATGTGAAATGTACATGTGAATATTGGGTGTGTGAATGAATGGGTGTGTGAAGAGCCCTAATACAGCCCTACATATGTATATGGACATAACTTGTGCCGGGACCTACAGCCCAATCTGATTAGGCTTTTTGCACCGGATTTGTCTGCCCATATCTGTGAGCTTACTTAAACTTCAGATTATTTGGGGTTTAAAAGACTGATATCACAGTTGCAAACTCATGCCAATTTTCTAACATCCATTAATAAAAAATAAAAAAAGGAACTGGCACACAAAGTAAAATGTCTTCCCATTCTTCCCATTCTTCTTCTGATACCATTTGCCAAGTTCTAATTTAAAGTGATGTAAATACCCATTGCATTCTGGGTTTTGCTTAATGATGTGTTCACATTCTGTTATGCCCCCGTAGAAAAATAGACTGCCTTGTATTTGGCTTAATACATCTAATGCTGATGTAACCTGTCTGTATGAGTGAGATGTGGTAATGAATGTGCACAGTATGTGATGATATGTTACTGATGTCACATGAGTGTGCAAGAATCATTGTGGGCATGTCTAAAATAGTATGATAATGATTGTGTTATTGTTGTAAATACCTTTCATATTTCATTAATTCATTCACATTACTGTTTGAGTAATAGAAAAAAACACATTCTTTTCAATATTTGTGTTTTATTTTTTCTTGTTTTCTCAACTAATCAAAATGTAGGCTCTTGTTCTAATCAGATCCAGTTCTTACTTAGAAGAGTGTCCATATAAATTCAGCTCTGACCTGAACAAATGTTTTAACAAATTTAAGCTAAATTTGCCTATATATTATTGGTTGATTTAGTTGATATTAGTACTGGGCAATACATTTTTATTTTATTGTTATGGTGCTATGAAACTATACATGGGTTTAGATTTTCGATATTGTTATATTATGATATGACATAAGTGTTGTCTTTTCCTGGTTTTAAAGGCTGTATTGCAGTAAAGTGAGATTATTTTCTGAATTTACTACACTGTTCTGCTTGTTCTAATACTATGTCAGTATATCCATATTACAGATAATTGTTTATGAAATATCTGACTGCATAATTTTTATCTCCACTAAGGAGGTTTTGTTTTCACCCTGTCCATTTGTTGGTTGGTTGGTTGGCTGGATTGTCAGCAGAATTACATACCAACTACTGAAAAGATTTCCAGGAAACTTGGATGGAGAATGGGCCTTGGCCCAGAATAGACAGCATTAACTTTTGGTGCGGATCCGGATAAAGGGATCTTAAACATTGCGGTCGAGGCCCATTCTCCATCCGAGTACTAGGTGCCTATGTAATTAATGAAAGTACCAATGATTATCCTTACAATTTTGTTACAATATTGGTATTGAGATATTATATATTTTTTTTTTTTTAGTGTGTATTTGCATTGTACTGTAGTGTGTATATCAAGTGTCATTTTGCTTGAACATGAAGAATAGGAGCATGTCAACGTGCTGTGTTATTTTCTTAACCTGTTTGCCTAGATCTCTTGGTATTAAGGTGGCACTGTCAGCACGCACATTATCTGTGCTCCTTGGATTTGTGGTACTGCTGACACACCCTGACATTAAGTTATGTGTAGTACTTGTACCGTGAATACATTTTCTACTCATAAAAGAGACCTGTCAGGTCTTGACTGATGTGATCTAAAGGAGAAGGCGTGTGTCATCACTGTGTGTGTACAAGACAGTGATGAATTGTCTGATGACAATTTCTCAAGGGGAACTCATGTTTGCATCTCTTCCCTAACAAAATTTGGTTATACTTTTTTAAATTGATACATAATCTAAGTTTGATCTACAGATTATAAAATGTCTTCCTACTACTCTTCTATTCTTCCTACTACTGACTTTTGTGTGCACTGTAAAAAATGAAACGTTAAGAACAGACAAGATTTCAAGGTGGAAATTTTTGTAAAAAATAACTTTGAAATACAGTTTAGCAATTACAAATCATTTCCTAAAGCAGAATAATCATTAGTGTTGTATGTATAAGATAACAATAGGACACCAATATAAATAATTACGAGGGCTTACTTGTATAAATGTACAAAGAATATTCTGCAGAATGTGCAGCTCTGGAGCTTTACAGAGCTTTATAATACGTTTCAGCTAATTTTTCAGCTGTCCTGTCCACAATTGTACTCTCACTGTTATCATGGAATTTGTTTTGGCCACAAGACACAGATGGGGAAAAGTCAGCCACAGCTGCAGGCCCTTAGTCTTAACCAGCTGTAGTTCATATTCATGGCAACAAATAGAAGCTAGGTTTTTTACAATGCACTCTGTTAAAACTGTCCTCCTTGTAAAAATCCAACAAAAACAATTTCAGTTTCACCTTCTAAAGAGCACTTTTACCTTGTATAGCACCTCATCAGACACAGCTGGATGTGAAAATGCCCCCATATGTAAATACTCTTTGAGTGAAGTTTTGTTAGAGGTTTTTTGGAGCAGAGCTGCTGAAGGGCTGAATCTCTAATGTGATTTTTGTATTTTTCTTCCTTCCAGATGCAATGTGGACAGCAAAGTATCACGTGTAGCGTGGCTCAATCGCACCACCATTCTATTTGCAGGAAGTGAGAAGTGGTCCTTGGACCCTCGCGTCATCCTGATGGAAAACACAGCAGTCACAGAGTACAGCATCAAGATCCAAAATGTTGACGTCCACGACGAAGGGCCATATGTCTGTTCAATCCTCACAAACAAGAAACCAAAATCCACAAAAGTGCATCTCATCGTTCAAGGTAAGACCTGTCAGTGATTCTATTCAGCTACAACATATAATCAGATGTGTCAAATAAGGGATGATGAATAAACATTGATGTGTGTTTGTTTTGTTGCACTACAGGTGTTCATTTGTACAGATGGAGAATTGTGAACCCATGTTGTTTTTTTTTCTAGATTTCAGTCATTTGTCAAATCAAATACATTTTCCCTCCTCTGTTTTAGGATGGTGTGATTGGATGGAATTCAGGAAGCATAAGGCCTATTGATGAAACCAGGATTCAATCTTGATTTAATTTCGGATTGCTATATTATATATTGATTTGGGACACAGTGCGCTGAAACATTTACCCACTCAGTTTCATTGCAAAGTCCTGCTAAATCAGCTGTTAAAACTGGAACAACTCTTATGATGAAATCTATTGCCTTCATGGTGAGCTTCCACAAACAATTAGCACCAATGCCCTGAGCCTGCATTTGAGGCATAGATCGTGAAGCTGGACCAAGCTGACATATAATTAAGACTGAGATGAAGTAGTTGTATCACATACTTCCCATAGAATCACAAAGATAACATCAAGGAAAGGCTGCTGACAACACATGAGTGGATGCAAATCGCACCACTTTAAAGTTAAAGTTAAAGCTGGGGTAGGTAATGCTACTCAAAAGCTTTTTTTTTTATTTTTTTTTTTATCATATTTGTATAACATTTCTTAACAACCAGACAGTAATCAAAATATTAAATGATTTGGAAAAAAATAAAAAAAATAAATCCATGGACACTGGCAGGGACAGGGCTGTAATAACTTCATCCAATCAATTTTATTGGGCCGAAGATTTTGTATGGACAGACTACCTGTCAATCAATCTGCCCATACCTGACCTCCCTGCCCACCCTGTGCTGACTCTGCCCATCACTCATTGTGTGTGACCCTGGTCTGTTAAACACACTGTTGGAGCTGTGGCTGATGTCAGACGGTGCGTGTTCATGGTTTGGTGGGAGCAGTTTTTGAGAGAAGCCTGAATGGAGTGGGCGGGTTTTATTGACTGAATACCTTCAAATCTAGCCTGGGCTTGATGGCTTTTCCAATTTACTGACCCCAGTTTTCAGAAAAAAACAAAAAACAATTTCATTGTTTCTTTGTTGAATAGATTAACTTTCATAAAATCATAATTAACATTGAGTGATTCATAATGATATCTCATTAACTTTAAATTGATGCAGAGAAGCATCAGGCCATTGTTTTAATCAAACAATAGACAAGCATATTCTCACACAGACAAGGAATTACATCTGCAATTATACTTTCCCATGGACTTTATCTGTCACTTTTCCAGACCTTGAATAACCCAACCATCTGAATGCTGCAAGCGCACACTTTAAACTTAAAGCTGCTATGAGATCCACAGAACTGGCAAAGCTGGATTTTTGATACACCAATAAAATACTGGTGTTGGTGCTTTGTGTGTTTACACCCAAGGAGGTATGCACCTGCTTCTACAATCACTACAGCTGTGAAAGCAGCATCTGTCACTGGTACGAGGGTGGCAAAGGACAAGCCAGCTCATGAAAAAACTCTCCATATAAAGTAAGAATGCAAATTTCAAGAATGACAGAAAGTGTTTTTATTTATCTGTGTATAATCCAAGTCAATCCTAGAAAAACAATGTATCCAAGTAAAACTGTGATGATAAAAAAACATCCTGCCTCTGTTACATACCCTAGTCAGAAGTGTTTGATAGCCACATTTGAGTATCATTGAAAAAATAGATGTATTGATATCAGATTTTTTTTTACTTCTTTTTATCAGTATCAGTATCAGATTTTGAGCATCAATCAGGCTGTACAGTTCATCATGGAAAAATAATGTATCCAAGTAAAATTGTGGTGCTCTGACTCTCTTTACCTAAATTTACCTATAATCTTTTAATCATTGACACCATTAATAACATAGATACAGACAGAAGAAGAAGAAACCATCAAGGATTATTTCCTTCATCAATATTAATGACACAACATATATTTGTTTGTCCTACAAAGATAAAACATGAAACAAGATGGATCGGATGTTTTTGTAGATATATTCTAGCTCCAGCTAATACAGATGGCAAAACCAGCTGTAAAATCTATTGCTCAGCTCTCTCAGCTCTCATGTTTTGGATTACAATCTCCTTCAGATGGGGTTTAAGAGGTAGTGTCCTCCGGCAGGAAAAACAATTGAAGATATATAAGAGGGTTTTTTACAATACAAAGTTAAGACTTTCATACTGCCTTTTCAAGCTGCATTTCTGTCCAGTTTCTGTAAGTGAGAATAATGCACAATCAAAGTTGCCATGTAGTGAAGTACACTCTGATATTTATGTGGACAATCCCACTGTTTATTTGGGTAGAGGGAGGGAGAGAGACATGCAGGGAACTAGCATGGCTCAGTATTTTCCCCATGCTGGCACTTTTTAGGCCCAGCAGTGGTGTAATGCTGATTTGGCCTGATTACACACATGCCAGCACCCAACAAAATGAATACAGTTCTAAAGTATGATTGCGGCCATTTGTTAAACTTTGTGAGAGTTTTTTGTTATGGGAACATTTTGTAGGAAGGGGTACATATACAGATTCCTGTCACACCCTAACACCGAGTTACAAATGGATGAATGCAGTACAGCACAGCCACCTCTATGGCAAAGACGGATCAGGAAGTCCATGGGGGATGTTAGTGGTGGCTTTCGTCCCCACAGGCGCTCTCTTTTCTAGAACCTCAGAAATGGAGATTGGTGTTGAACCTGTATACAGAAAAGGACTCTGGAGGGTAACATCAATCAGCCCAGTGACCTTGTCAGCTGATACCCTTAGGAATATAGGGCATCTGCTTCCATGGTGACTGCGCACAGGGAGTGGACTGACTGCAGTTAAGCCACACTACAAGAAATAATAATATCTTAGTGTTTTGTAATGCTTTAAAATGCATAGTGTATCTATCCCAAAGATTGGAGGTGGCAGAGAACTAGCCTAGGACTCAGAGTCAACATTAAGTGGTAGTTACACTCTGATCCCAACTCCAAAGAGTTCAGTTCTTCTTCTTTTATGAGCAAAGAGCCTTGCTTTTTCCTTCATATTGACTAACCATGAAACACCATCACACAGCAGCATAGACATCAATTCAATTTCTTCTTGAGTTAGGACACTTGGAGACAGCGTCAGTATATATGGTATATGCAGTTGTTGACTTAAAGCAACATTTTTGGAAAGAAATTATATCACAGTCATCTAAGGCCAGAAAATGTTAATACATTATCAATATAATGATTCCATTAAAAAGTATATCCACTCCACAGATTTGCTGCTGCAATCTTGAAGTCGTCCATGGTCTAACATGACCAGAAGATCATGGTCGCTAATCAAAACATCCTCTTACCTAACTGCCTGTATAGGTTGATTGCATGTGACTACCTAAATGACATATATCACATGGCCATTGTCAGAGACAGGCCAACTGTCACAGATTGATTAGTTTAAAAAAATACTTAAATTTGGGAAAACATTGGGAAAACATTATGTGTTTGTGTTAAAATAACAATGTAATACTTTCTACTACTTGTCACACTCCCTCCCTCTGCTGCCATAATAATTACTGTAGCCACTTGGGGTCACCACATGAAACTTCAATATGGGTTATATCAACCTGTTTTCACTGTCGGCCTATTTGGCTGTTTTTAGTGGCGAGGACAGGCTATGGCTAATTCAATGCATCATTAACCTGTTATTGCCACATTTGGCCAACTGATCTCTAAACGTCATAGTCTGCCTTTAAATACCTGTTTAATTTGGTGTTTTCATGTTTTTTACTACCCTAATTCCACAATATACATTGTGTAAAACATAAATAAAAATGTGTTTGGCCTGTAATGTCTTTCATGAAGAGAAACAGAGCAGGCCACTGGGATAGGCCAAGTATTTTGCCTCCAGTTGTGGATTTATCCCAACTTTTTTTTTTTTCGTATGAAACCAGTGACTATTTAATACCGCTTGTCTTTGACCACTTTTCTGATGTTTAGTGAGCTTCCAGCAGTCTTGCCTCCCAGCAGAAAAGTCTGATCTCTCACAGTCTAATCACATGCAGGTCAGGTGTGGATATATCCCTCCAGGAAATATGGAATAACCTGTAAAAAAAAAAAGTGTCTATAGTCCTAAGAAGGTGCTCACTGAGTGCATGCCAGAATAAGCTCCAACTCACCACAGCCCTGAGAAGATTTTGTTGGTGAAGAAAAGGACTAAATAAAACATCAGCTACATTTTTATTTTTGCTTCATTGTCAAGTATATTGTACATTCTAGGACTACTTTCAAAGCAGTATCCAAGCTGTACTCGAGATAACACAGTCCTTGTGGCTACTTCTCCACAATGTTTAAGTCTCACTGTATTCAACCCTAAGGCTATGAAGGTGTCATGCCTATAGCATGCCCCCAAAATATTTAGATTTGAGAGGTGCTTCCCCTGGGTTATTTTTGTAAGCCCAGACAACCACAGGCTGTATTATATAAAGTGAAATTGTATTTTTGTTATACAAGCCAGTGTTGAAAATTAACATTCAACCAGTTAGTTCAATTTGTGATGTTTGTGTGAAAGCATGGGTCTATGTTCGTTTTCAACCTTCCTAAGTTTTGCACCGGTTGAGCCCAAACCCATGGGATGAATGGTGTTGCGGTAATTACTCAAGAAAAGGAATGAACTACACTAGTTACTTTAAAAAAAAAAAGAAAGAAAGAATGAAAAAGAAAAAAGTAATGCAACTTATTTACTCGATATAGGAAGTCATTTTTCACATTACTCACACATACACGAGACCTTATACAGTCTTTTTTATTGACCGGGATCAATGTTTTTAATCAGAAAAGTAAAATAACTTTTTAGTTATCAAGTAACTTGAATTAGAATCACCAGTACATATGCGGACACATTGTACCAAACATACTTCAAATTGATGTTGTTCAATTTATCTGTAAGTCATGTTAAAATTATGACAATAAATCATAATGTTCATAAATATCCCATTTGTAAACTCATTACACTACCACTCATTTGACATGAGGCCAATTCCCAAAATACACTTATGAATTTACAGATGAATTACTCTACAGACAATTATACAATCGGGAGTTATTAATTATATCATCGATGCTGGACTTTAGTCTGAGCCAAAGTCAGGCAAAAACTGTTAGAGCTGTTATTGTTGCATCATCTAACACAGGGGTCACCAACCTTTTTGAAACTGAGAGCTACTTCATGGGTACTGAGTCATATGAAGGGCTCCCAGTTTGATACACTCTTCTGAAATAACAAATTTGCTCAGTTTGCCTTTAGTTATATATGATTATTAATGATTAATGATACTTATCTTTGTGAAGACACTGATCATGTTAATGATTTCTCACAATAATCATCAACAATGACTTAACAAGATGGGAAACAGATAATATCAATATTCAATTTTCATTTTTAGAACAGGCCTGAGGGCTACTCATGTGGTCCTTGGGGGCTACCTGGTGCCCGCGGGCACTGTGTTGGTGACCCCTGATCTAACAAGTGCACTCAGTATATTGTTGGTAGATTGTTGTTGGTAGTCATTTAAATTTGCATTTACTTATTTTGTAAGATTTCCTTACACAATCTCTAAATGCATGTATCAATTGTTAAATGAATCCTTATTAATTAGGTTTTTAAAAGATATAAATATATATCAGATATTGAGGGTTACTGGCAGAACTCAACAAATTACTGCAGTCCTCCATAGTATTCTACTTCTTCTAACCTCTTTTTACCAAATAGTGTGCTTTGCCTATAAGAAGGAAAACTCACCTAGAGAACTGTTTCCACAGGAATCTATCCCGAAGAATTGTAATAAATGCATAAGGTATATTGACAAGTCAGCTCTAAAAAAGGAAAACCTTTCTTGGTTCAACACACTGTACAGTAGTCATTTACATGAGTCAGAAACTAAGTGTTCACTCCAGTGTATATAAATGTAATTTATGTTATCAATATGGCCTATATTGTCAATAAGTTGTTAAAAACATCATTACATCATTACAAATTGAAACATCAATTGTTTTTGTCCTTTGCTCATTTGGCAGATATTCTGCCATCACCCAGAAAATTAAACCTGCTTTTCGGCTGAAGTACTTCACGAGATTTGATGAATAATAATGACAGATAATTAATTAACAGTTTTAATTGAAACAATTTAATAATTGATAGAAGTGATGATGACACAGTTACAGATATGTTAAATAAATAAAATCCCTCATGGGCACCACCTTTATATGTATCTCCATGGTTACAGTATATATGTTAGGGGACACAAACCATCCAAAATTAGCTGCTCTGGAAAAACACTGTTACTGGTGCCAATCTTGATCTTGCTCCCTCAGTCAATATCAATCAGTGGAGACAGGTGAAATTAGCTCTCGAGGAATTTGGCACTGGACAGAGTCCGGGGTATTACCAGCAATGCTTGCAGCATTTTTGTACTTTAGACTGTTAGTTTTTTAAAGAAAATAAAGGCATGTTGTTTCTTCTATGTATTTAGAGTGTAGTTGTTCAGTAAATTGTCACAGAATCAGTTATTTATTCTTGACTGCATATAAAAACAAATGGATAGTTTAAATTGTATGCCGCATTTAACAAAGCATTTAGTAGAGACATTTTATAAGACACAGACTTCCATCACTCATGCTTCTGTAATAGTGTATGTTAAATA
>OMLP01001677.1:8691-23214 GCA_900302685.1 Spondyliosoma cantharus
CTCTCACCTATTTTTATTTATTCCATTACAAATAATAATAAATTATAATAAATAAATTCCAAATTTATCTTGCATTTATTAGCGACAGGAGCAACTTGACTTAGATTTCCCTGTCTGTCTGCCTCTTCAACTGTCCCTACCAAATAAAGGCCAAAAGGATCTAGGAAATCTCAGACAAACATTTCTCAAAACCTTGTAACAAAAAAACAAAAACTGAGTGATTAAAGCAAATAAGAAAATGTGCTTTTCTTAATCAGGTGAACTAACCCTTTAATTACCTCTCTAACACACTATCTCACCCTATTGGTTCCCTGGTGGAGGAGGGATTTGCCCGTGGCGATCTCCCTCTTCTCTCCGCGGGGAAAGACAGAGAACAGCTGCCACTCCGATATCCTCTCACTCTACTCTGCTCTCTGCCTCTCTCCTCCTCCCTCCTCCTCACACTCTCTCTGGTCAGTGCTGACCATCTGCCTGAATGGTTTGTTCTGCGTCCTCTTCCAGCTGCCCCCCCACACACACACATCTTCCACCCCTCGGGCCTGTGAGGATGACCAGATGCCCTCTCCTCTGAACAATACCTGGAGCCCATCAGCTGGACCTCCACCAAGGTCTCTAAACACTTTGAGGTACTTTAGGGCTCCAAGTGTGGCTTTATTTACCTTATCTGGCCTGGGTCACTTTGCTTAGACTAACGTCATCTTTTAAAATAACATATTTATGCACACTGACACCTCGAGGCTGCTCAGCACAACCAGAGTCTAATCTGCTGCCCACGGAGCAGCTCCACTGGAGCAGTTTGAGGTTAAGTGGCTAAGAGGGAGGAACCTCTTTTTTTAGATTGAACCAGCAACCTTTCAGCTGTAAGTCTACTCCCCTAAGCTTCAGAGCACTGCTGCTGCTGGTTATCTAACAACACAATGACATTTTGCAACTGGATTTGGCTCTGCACACTTGGGTCCAACTCGAGTAATTGACTGTGAAGTCAAGCTTTTGGTCACTTCCGATCATCGGGGCAAATACAGGCAGCCAGATTTCAGCGCCAGTAAACCAGAGAAGTTTCCCTCCACCTGATTCAATTCTACTGAGACAACTGCTTCTGCATTCCCCACATTGACGAGTCTCAGTGATATCATTAGACTCAAGCAAATAACACAACTTGGAAATGAACCGGGACAAAGTGATGAGAGGTTACTGCTGCAGGGGGAAGATTACGTCGCTGCACGAAATACTCACTGAACAACAAATTACATTTACCACTCGGATCAGATTTACTGATGGCCTAAAGAAAAGGCTCAGTGTGGGAACAGAGACCCGATGGAGCAAGTGTAGAGTCCAAATGAAAACAACAAAATTTTCACATAAAATGTGACACTCACTGGTGTAAATCATTTCTATTCTGCTAAACATCATCTTAAACCACTGACATATGAATCGATGACATCTTGATAAACCTTCAGTAGCTAGGTTTCCCCAAAAAAGTAAGTAAGTATCTCAGAGGGAGGAAAAACGAACATCAACTCACATATGATGGCCATGAGGGAGTTAAAGTTGCCGATGTTGAAGCATTCGCGTGCCACGTCGATGAAGAACTCGATGACCCGAGCTCGGTGCTTCTTCTTCACAGGCTGTTAACAGAAGGGAGAACATTAAAAGTCAGCATTAGCCCTCAAGACTGTCTGCTCAATGAGTTTGTCGGGAATCAGGATGTTTACTTGGAAGTATTTTATTGTATTTTGTGGGGTTTGGTGTCATAAAACAGATTTTTTTTATTCAGGTGATCCTGGAGATCACTGAACCAACACCTAACTTACCAGAACACGAGTAAACCAACAATACTGGGCTTTTTGTTGCACAAGTGGAAAACATGTATTGATTCCAACTTCTCTAATGTGAACATTTCCAGCCTTTCCTCTGTTTTACATCATCATAAAATTGTGAATATATCTTGAATACAGTTTGGTCAGACAAAATAGGTAATTTGAATGCATCACCAAGGTGACAAATCCTTTTTGGCACTCATTTCATGCATGTGCTGGTGAAGCAGAATTTGCCTCCTGCTGTGTTCAGCAGCAGACAGATTCAGGTACTGAAATGAGTAGTTGATTGCGAGTTAATCAACAATTTGGCTAATCAATTAATCATTCGAGCGATTTATCAAGCAGCACATGCCGAGTATTTGTTGTTCAGGGCTTCTCGAATGTTGTTTTTAACCTTTCAAATTGAATATCTTTGGGGAAATCAAGCATTTGTTGATTTGTCACCTTGCTGAAGATAACAAGCAATTGAATCCCAATTTCCTTTTTCTTATTCACATTCATTACTCACCATGCAGATTTCTGTAGCCACCAGATAACTGAGTCTGTTGAACCACTCGACGTAAGCTTCCAGGTTGCTGGCCTTCTTGTGATCACTGAAGCAGCTCTGCAACACCAACAACAGACTTTCAATTAGCATTTACGTTAATTGCCAAGCAGAAAAAATAGTGCTGAACTGGAAAAATAAGGCTGATATTTGCTTCTTATCTCTTTTTTTTCCACAGTCAATGCATCACTGGGCATATAAAATAAACTTGGGGCTGAGTGAACCTGTGTATCACGCTCAGCTTCACTCTGCCTCCATAAGCACAATAGTGGCCAATCTTATTCACATTATGCATGCTGGTCCTTTGTGTGGATCCCTCTTGATCTAATTCCACACATTCCTTTGGCCTTACGCCACTCTGCCCCATGTAGTATTTCCCGCCGCTGGACACGTCGCATTTTAATATGCAGACACGCACACACACACACACACACACACACACACACACACACACAGTTATACCCGTCTTTTCAAAGTGGCTCGTTGGGGGTACGAGGGAGGCTAGCCCGAGGCACAAAGGCAGCCTTAACCCCCATGTCACCTCGCTTCCAAAAAGGGTCTGTTGCCTAGCAGCCGAACGCCAGACAACAGAAACCATCGCCAGACACACACACTCACAAACTCACACTCACTCACCCCTTCCCAAAACAAACCCTTGGCAGCAGCGGTTGCTAGGAGATGAGGTGCATGCATGCCCATCCAATCCAGACATCGGGATGATTTGAGGAAATTGTCGGTGAGGTGTGTCTGAGTGTGTGCCTCTGAACGTTTCTGTGATGGGCAGATATTTAGTCTGCTGCTGCTGCTGCTGCAGTCTAGAAATCACCTGCCCTCCCTTTGACCTGTGTGGCGGCCAGTCTTTGTGTTGTGTAAACTCAAACATCCGTCTGGAAGGGAAAGTAGGTCGTCCCACTTGTAACCCATTCCACACAGAGACGGATCACCTCTGCATGCAGGGTCTAAGCCAACAAAATGTTGCATAACCGCTGTATATACTTCTATCATCTGCTGGTTTATTCTTACAAAAGGAATGCAGACGTTACCTTATCGTTGTCCAGAGGGTCTTTCCGGACGAAGGCCTGGACGAATTCTTCAGGTCCGATGTAACTCAGTCTCTCCTGAAAAGAAAGCAAAGGGGAAAATCAGCTCCATGTGTTTGTCTTTCGGTGAATGTTGAAGAAAGTGCTGCAAGAGGTTGCATCACCCTTAAAATGAGGACTTTCATTTGAAGAATCGGTAGGAGCCCAAGTGAAGACCCTGCGTGGGAAACACTGTCTGATATATCATGGTATCTCTAATCCCATGCGTCTTTTTATAACACAGGGTTTTCTATCATGTTTTTATCAGCTGTAATTTCATACTGCAGCAAACAACACTGTATTTTGTGGGTTATCTTGGGGAGCAAAGTTGCAGCAAGAGATGAATACTTTGACTACAGTCGAAAAAATGTGTACAGTCCAAGGTGTCTTTGAAAAATAAGTCTTCACCAGACTTTAATGCATCTTCTTTTTGTGATATTCCACTATTCCAAGTCATGCAAGCATAAAAACATTTCTTTTGTTAGAAATCCTGGAGTTTGCACTCAGATTTTTCAAGCACAATAGCACATAAACACGAGAATTGAAGTTTATCTTGAGGATCTTTGAAGAATATAAAGCTGTGGTCACACACTGCTGTTTAAAATCAATGCTGTGGTAGGTCGAATGTGTGGCGTTCACTTCACCCCGACCACCGCAGTGATTTCTAATCCATCATACGTGTCAGCTCCCCCCCTCTCTCACATGCATGTTTTCTTTGGCTCATGAGCCAGTATGCCTGTAGGTCAGAATTTCTGATTGTTCTTTGGAGGATAATATTTACATCTTAATTTGGTTTGAAATGTCACAACAAATGATTGATGCGATGTAATGATTTTAACTGATTTCTAAAGATAAGACAGATGAAAATTAACAACAATTACAGATTTCAGTAGAGCAACTGCCATTGTCCTTGAGTCAAAAGGAATGAAAAATAATAGATCTAATAAAACTGCTCTCACCAGTTCTATGTGTGTGAGCTGTTGGGCGACAGTAAATGGGTCGTTGCAGATGGACAGCATGTCTCTCTGGATGGACGCCTGGGGCTTTGCCTTAAGAGCCGTCAGTCGCTCGGCTGCCGTGGCGTTGATCTTGACCAGTGCCTCCTCGTACTGGCTGAGCACCGTCAACCTCCTGATCAGGCCCTGACTCATCTGGCTGACCGCCTTCCTGTAAACCTGATGCATCGATGGAGAGGAACAGAGAAAGGGAAAAGAAGAGAATAAGTTCGTTAGAACTCAATGTTCAGGAGCTATAAAAAAGTTTCATTTTATTCTGCAATCGCTTGGGAATCCAGTATATTCTTGAATGAACACCTTCAGAAAGGATAGATGATATGGTTCCAGCAGCTGGAACTCTGTTGAAATATCATCGATATCCAGCCCATAAATGTTATTTTCTTTTCTCTTTGGACCACCAAGGACCCAAGATAACCCCAACTCTTTACTGTGAGCTAACGCTCCGTTTTCCTGTTCTTCAGCTCTGTCAAGGTTTGAAACGCGACGGAGACACTGCTATTAGACACGGTTACATCACTTCTCCATTAGGATTCATGACTGAGAGCAGGAGAAATACTATAACAGAGATAACAATAACAAGAGAGCCGAGGGTGTTATTCAGTAGCATGCGTGCAAGGCACTTTGTTTAGCTCAGCTGTAGGCATTTTGTGTTAAACCCTAACTGGAGAGTGATAACAACCTCAATGGAATTTACAACGCACATGTTGACTACATGTCAGCAGAACTGACTGCAAACCGATGCCAGCTCTCAGCCCTAACCACAGAACGACCCTCAAAAAGTGATGCCTCTAGGATTTATTTTGCACAAAAGCATCCTTTTGGTCATGCACTGGGCTCGCAATGTTATGCAAACCTCTTCCTGCCGGGCTCATTAAGGCCTCTCAGCTCAACAGAGGCAGAGGGGGGAGACTCTTGGCTCCCTGGCCCCAGAGGTCGAGAGGTCGTCCTGTTTTGAAGTCTCCCCTAGAGTCAAAACAGGCCACTGTTAGATAATTGTTCCCTCAATGACACAGTTTCGCACAGAAGTTGTGTAAGAGGGTCTGCGGAGGAAAGAAGGACATGTGTATTTGATTTTGTGTATAAGAAGGAGACTGTGTGTTATTGTGTGAAAGTCCAGGATCCTGTTTGCGGCCTCTTTCCATACCACAGTATGAGCTGCCCAACAAGTGTAGGGTGACAAGGCCCCTTTTCTCACGACCACATCCCTCCTCCCTGAGCTTTCTGCCAATTCAGCCTGGAGAATATGGGTTCCACAAACAAGACTCCAGTTCAATAGGGTGGGAAGAAGTACAGCTAGCCTTATGATAAATGTGGAGGCCCGGTGCCTAGACAGCAATCAAGTGTGTGGAGTTGTTGCGGTGCTCAGGCACTTTGAAGAAAAAACGAGCGGACTCTCATCACTCTGCTGGAAACAGTCAAGGCGGGACCCTTTCTGAAATTCACTTCCCAGGGTGTGACTAATGGATCTGTCTGTGGGTGATGTGGCTGTGATAGGTGTGATGGCACATGAACAGACACATTCGCATGTCAGCCGATCAACTGTGGCGCTGTGGATATTGCAGCTTTTGGCGAGGGGTGATTGCAAGAGCGCAGGGCAGGGAGAAGAAAAATGAATTTGGAGAAAAAAATGAGGTTCAGATAGGAGTGAGAGTCGTGACGGACCGGAGATCTGAGAGAGCTTAATGAAAAATGTCTGCTTCTGCAGAGTGGAGAAGTTGTGTGAACTGTCAACTGCTGTCTATTGCTAACCATGACCGTAGCTACTGTTAGTTTGTTAGCTCAGTTAGCCGTGCAGCTAGCTGGACTGACAGGGGACTGTTGGTGTTTACACCTCTAGCACAGGAGCTTTGGACCACTGGGAGGAAAAAGGTTGTCAGGGACGCAGCTAGCTGGTTAGCATGCTAACTTCAGTAGATACCTCTTAAGGAGAAAACATAGACATCTTTAATCTTACTTCAAAACAGTTATTTCTTCACAATCAGTTGATCCTTTTAGTACATTTTTTAACATTTTGAACTTGAAAAACAAATAAATGTTTCATTCACTTGTTAATAATGAAGCAAAAAGACCAAACATTCTCTAGTTCCAGCTTGTCAAACATGATGCACTTTTTGATTTTACTATTAAGGACCGCTCCAAAAAACATGGAGAGATATATAAATATATAAAAAATAATCATTAGATGCAGCACTACATGAAATATCAGGTAGTGCACTGTATACACTCAGCCAATACTTGACCACAGTCCTGCACAGTTGGACACCAGTGAGACACGCCACCAGTGAAAATCGCTCCAGTTGCCACTTCAAAGTCCGCCATCTGCCCGAGCTTCTGTCCCCACTACAAACAGAGGACAGGCCAGGGTCGGATAAATATAGTCACAGATCTTGGAGACAACAGCCCGCCTGACATTTCAAAGCAGAGGGACTCACATTTGCTCATCAAACTATTGGCGCTACGAATGAGGGGGCCTAGCAGGGGCACGCTGTTCCCTACACTATGGACCCTGGCAGTGATCCCGAGGTGGCAGACGGCTGCTCAGTACAAGTCACCACGACAGAGCTCATGGTCAGTTCGTGCCATCATATCACCAGAGGTCCTGTTTTTCTTGGCTGAGTGGTGTCACTTCCTGTGGAGCACCACCTGACCCAAACAAAAAGAGAGGACTGTTTTTAGCAGGTTAGCCTAGCAGCACTAATGGATGGATAGTAAAAGGTGCATTGCGTAGGATTAATTTAGGTACAAACACATGAATGTTGCCAAGTCACGACGGGCCTGAAATAACTCCAAACCGCCTAACTAGGGTGCGCTAGCATTTAGCATTAATTGCTAATAGTTCTGGAACAATTCATTTAATGTCATTATAGCAGTTTGCAATCGAATAATTTCTGTAAATCAAAACAGTCTCAAGTCCTTGTTTTAATACTTAAGCCGGACTTGAGTGTATGTCTAAAATCTCAAGTCTCAAGCATTTATTTTTTGTCTTTTTTTTTGTATTCCTTGGTTTTACATATCACAGTGCCCTGTTCCTTTAATGGTGCCAGTTGTTCTTCCCACGACTGTGTTGGATCTCAGTGTGTTAAAGACACATTTCCACCAGTTATGTTGCGTCTTATCCTTATCTTCTCTTTGCAAGAGCAAGTAAGTCTTCCATTTTACTAAAAGTGGACATACTACCATGACAACCTTTGCTTCCCTTTGTTATCTCTGGGTCCCGATGGTCCCCCCTGCTTACCCGACGACTCAGCAGTTCAGTGACCAGCATAGTCCCCAGTAAAAGTGTAAAGGAATTGGTATATGTGTCATACAGTGCCCTAGAAATGGTTATTGGTGAAGAACTTAAAAGGTAACCAAACCCCAAGGTTAGGTTTAGGCACTGAACTCTGATGGTAAGGATTTTGTTAGGCCACAAGGCTCGGCATAAACCCATAGAATGTGACGAAGGCGGTTATGCAATGAAACTAATTGGGTTTAGGCACCAATCTGGGACAGTTAAGGTTAGGTCAAGGTTAAAACTGGACAGTTAAGGTTAGGGTCAGAGTCAGGGTTAGGGTTTGGGCCAATATTTGCTTAATTGCCATTGTGAGTGACTAAGAGGTAGAACCTGAACTTCCCAGAGCAACTAAAAACACACAGTGCAGTGGCACCTGTCATCAAAGGGTACTGTGCATGCACCATATGGGTTAAAAAACAGTAATGTTTGCCCAAAAGTCTTGTCTTACATCAAGTGTACCAGACATCTGAACTGGATAAATGTGGGATCTGTTAAATCAACCCAACTTGTCATAATAAAGCCAAGAAAGAGCTTAGTTCAAAATTAAAACTGCACATTTTGAGGGAAAGGAAGAACTCGGTACCGCCAAGTGAGGTCAGATCAAGATCACAGCACTTGTTTTCCTCCTCGGCTGCTGCTTCCCTATATATCCCACCACATCCATAATGACAGTCTTACTAGAGAGATCAAGGTCCTGGAATGTTCTGAGTGTGGTCTGGACACAACGTTGACCAGATGTTCGGGGCATCTATTCTGGACTCAAACCCTTTTCCCAGAGTGCCGTGGTCGACGTGCTGCAGAACCAGTATCTTACTCTATACCCGAGAGCTGCTTATGGTTAGACATTTGTGTTTTGTTTTCAAAACATGATTTGGAGAATCTGTGAGAAACATGAATGCAAATTGGTTCTGATCAAACCCCTGCTGCTGTCATCACAACAGGACTGCCTACCTATACAGCTGGACTTCTTCTAAGAAGTGTCTTATGGCGCTTGTACAACCTGGAGCGAGGAATCATGTTTTATTATCATGTGTTGTCATTTACACATGTATAAACAATATACTTTACTTCCTCAATATTTGCTTGTGGCAATTTGTAAACCCGAGGCACTGAAGCTCTTCCAAGAACCGTTCATTTGAAAAACCATCCGTGGTCACGCTGTGCTAATCATGAGAACAGCTAACATATCACAACACATCTGCAGGGTGTTCAAGTACTGTTAAAGGTTGCTTTGTCAACACGGTGCATGATCGAGTGTTTGTAGCCTTTATATATTCACCGAAAGAGCTTTCCTCTGTTCATTCTGTTATTAGAGGGTAAGTCAGTCCATGATTTTAAGGAAAACTGGTGGTATTTTTGAGAAGCCATCATTTTACTGACCTTATTAAACCAATTGTTGAGGTCTGAAGATGCTGTGATATTGCCAAAATAATCCAACGACAAAGAAACTCGAGCAGTCACACAAGAGAAATTGAAAGTGAAGGTTAAATTTATTTCGCAATCTGCCTCTTACACCAACTTTCCAGTTCAGTCATCGCATTGCTGCTCTATCACTTTCTATTTCACCTCTGAATGAGAGGGTTAGACAATAAACACGTGTGAGACAAGATAAAAAATAAACCTGAATAAACGAGTAGAGCAAATAATGACTTCTTGGGGCGGTGCCTGTATGGTCACTGCAAATCAATAAAACATTACACTGAGTGATTACCTTTCGACCTTACACCTTACCTTAAGTAACTTAATGCTGCTTTTTCCCATAATTTGTGCCACATTTATCTCCCTACTTATGTTCCTTGGTTTGTTTTAACTAGTTTGTGGCGATAACAATAGATCTTCAATAGAAATGATGGCTAAAATGAAAGAAAAAGAAAGGGAAAAAAAACCTTAGGGCAAAGCTATCCTGTTGTACCGAGCAGGATATCACCTCAAGGGAAAGTACCAGAGAATCCTGCGCCGAAAGACTTTCTGTTCCCTCTGGGACAGAATGTCAACCATAAAAAATATCGTTAGACTGGCGTCATTGATATCAACTGCAGCCAATCTGCTGTTAAATAAAAAGATGTTTGTGTGACCATCGACACACTGACAGCGCTTCTTATCACTGATGGTCAGTTAAGATGTATTTCATGTCCCGGGGTGGCACAAGGACAACAGATGTGGGGAGCTGTAAATGTGTCATGTGAGAACCGTATTGATTTCTAGATCAAATCAAGATCAATACTCGTGCTTGTACTATTGATGAGTCATGTAAAACCTGCATTTAAAACACTGGGGGTGGGTGGGCTGGGTTTTCTTGTCATGAGCGACGATGGGAGTGTCTTCTATCCAGACAGATGGGTGTTTGCGTCCTCCATAACTAATTGGTCCAATCAAGACCCTGCTGTCTTATCGTTAAGATCAACCCCCCACCCCACCCAAAAAAGACACATTTATTCAGACATGTAAACTCATTCCAAGCATGAGAATCCATTAGGACATGCACTGAAAGAACCCTGATTCATGATGACTAACTTAATTATTTGTTCAGACTGAAGAAAACTGAAGTGGATATGTTACCACTGTTGACGCAGAGGGAAAAGAACATTTGATATTTATTCACTCCACTCTAATCCAATTGGAGGAGGAAAAGAGTAAAACATTTGAAAACTCCCCCAAGAACCACTGAGCAAAAGTTCAATGAGAAGGTTCTTCTTCCTTCCATTTTCTTAATTTAACATGCCAGTGTTCTTTGAGATCAAATCCCCCTTTTTAGGACAGGCCTAGCCAAAAGGGCAACATAAAACTAGCTTTTCCTGCTTCACTCTACACAAAAAAGAGTAGAGAATTTAAAGAAATTGACATTTTGGGAAAATATAAGAGTTAGATAAGAAGACTGATACCATGTTCATCAAAAAAAAAACTAACCACGATTCCTTCTGAAACCACAAAATGTAATTTATTCATGTCTCTTTGGTCTTTGTGTACAGACAACATGACTGTGAGCTTTTTGATTTTTTAACATTTCTCCCAGCTTTCAGTCCATACGCTAATGCTACCGGCCCTAGCTTCAAGACAGTGATGTCTTACTTACATTTTTAACAGTGAGTTGCACACAGATATTCTATCAATGCAACATTTCATTCTCACACTAACTTTTGCTGTTTCCAAAGGAGAGGAGTCGCTAACACGAGTCATCGCTTTTCTATATCTAAATGTCTAACAGCGGAGGGTCTGCATGTGTGACAGAGATGACAGAGGGTACGGGACAAACACAGTTTGACCCTAGTAAAAAAAACTTTCAGCCGAACAGCTAATGATGCGCTAAGCCAGTGACATTCAGCCCCGCGGCAGGGGAACAATTCAAATGCTGCCTAGGAAGGAGCGCCACAGAGACCACAAAAACAGCCACCTAGCCCACGAACAATGGGGCTTTTCTATCAACTCAGCCGGCCTCAAAAAGTGCTTTGTTTTCCAGAGATACCCCCTCCACCTCCCTCCACTGCTATCAGCAAAAAATCGGCCTGGGCCTGTAGCTTCGCTGCATGTGCAGTCTACAAAACAGCACTCCACTGCTTGTGATAACACCTGAGCTAAGCATGTTAATCTGATTTCACTTAACTGATTTAGCATGAGTCCCGTTTTTTGAAACAGAAAAAGAGCAAGGACTGACCTCGTCTCCACTGGCCAGCCGGTGGGTCAGCTCCTTCAGGCTCCGCATCATCCTCTCATCTCTGAAGTCGTAGGGGAAGGTTTCCGTCCACTCTGTCAGCAGCTGCACGATCTTGGGAGCAATCTTCCTGACCCTCAGCTGAAAATATGCAGGACGAACGATATTGAAACCCAATACTCCACGACCAGAAATTTGATGGAGCTAGGACAGGATTATTCGTCACGCATACCTTATCAGCCTGGGGATCGCTGAGTCGCTGTTGCTCCATGCACAGGTGGCAAACCTTAGACATGAGCTCGTATGGGTGGATGAAGAGGCGTGAGCTGAGCAGGAAGGTGAAGATGTACGTCCTCTGTGAGAGAGAAAAGAGATAATGGTGATTACGCTGATCATTTAAGTTTGAACATTGGCTTTAAAGTCACATGAAAAACAAAAGTCACAAAAGGGAATGAAATGAAAAAAGCAAAATGCAAAAGAACCAACACTCACATCTGGATAATAGTCAACAGTCGGCAGCAAGTGGTGAATGAGGGCCTCCAGGGACCCAGACACCAGGTTGTTGTCATGATAAAAGAGACCCGGGTAGCCCTCTTCCTTGGTCTGGTACAGGTTCTTGTTGTAGCCGCTGGTGTTCAGCTGCCCCGTGAAGGGTGGTGTCTGAGGCATGTTGTCCTGCAAAGAGAAGGAGGACAAAGCACAGGACCAGTCAGCTGGGACTCCTAACTTCTCCTACGATAGATATTACACCGCAGACGCTGATGCAGGATGGCCAAACTAATCCAAAATAGCTCTCAGACACAAACGCAGACGGCCGAGGTTTTGTTTGGGAAATGGTTTGGATGCGGTCGACACCCTTCCTCCTCTAGATCCCCGCTGTCCATTTTAAGCTCTCTCGGTTTGGGTTTAGCTTATTTTGATGGACAAATGGTTGAGTGAGAGAGTTGAAGAGCAAACTGTGGTCAAGGAAGGCGGGAGGTTCGTGAGTCATCTGCATCACAATGAAAATCTAGAAAAGACACCTCACATATGCTTTTACCCCACTGAGCTTCACAGGGAATTGAACCCTTAACCCTAACAATGATGGTGCCTTGCTCTACAAGACCACCTCCAAGTTAAAGCCAAAAATGCAGGCTAATAGAGTGTATGCTTTCAAAGGCAACGACTCTTGGAAAATAACCAAATTCCAGGAAAACAGAATTCACATCTGGTCATTTCTATTAAATCTTCATTCATTCAAAAGGACTTCTGACTCATGACGAGCTGATATTTAATGACCTTTAAGGCTTATCAAGGGAAGTTCTGTGTATCTGTCCTAACACGCGGACATCAAAATGAAAGTACAACAAAAAAACGTGTATGTGCTTGTGAGATGCAGAGCCCTCATGACGCATGTTTTGTTTTTCCTGAAAGCACAAAATTTGATCACATTGCCTGTTCACTTCCACTGCTGCCACGTGTGTGTGTGTGTGTGTGTGCATGACATAAAGCACGGGGGAGTGTGCGTGTATGTGGGTGTGTGTCAAAGAGGCAGAACAGATCACAATGCAGGGCAGAATATGTCAAGCAGAGGAACACGTGTGCGGTCCTGTGCTAGGTTGCGAGCGTCATGCTAACCTTGATCAGAACGTTGCTTTGGAAACGTGTCAGACAACCTCTCATTGATTCACGTGTTCCAAACAATCACAGCTTTGACGGTATAAAAAAATAATCTGATTTTGTACGCTGTGATCACAAAAGAAGCACTTCTGGAAAGCTGGAACATTCAGATTCTTAATCCTGTTTGCCAAGATAGTTTCCGATGTAATTGAAATGTATTTCTGCTGCTAGTGGTCTGGACTGGGAGCTCAGGTGGCATCATGAAAAACGACAGGAAGGGGCTAGTATGGCTACACCGACACAACTTCTAGGTGTATTAAACTGAACAAAGGTGCATTTTACAGTTTGTGAATTCAGCTTTTAATCTGGAGGGAAGGCATCTGTCATTTCATCTTTAAAAGATGTGAGGACCATCATGCGATCCTCCCCCTCAGGTCTAAAACTCTAACTGGTCCTCACAAAGACAGAACAACAAGCAGACACACACTTTCCTCTGCCAGCCTCCTGACCTCTGAACCTGGCGCTTTGGCTGAGTCCCATGCCAGGCAGACTTATGGCTGGGGAAACACAAGAGGCCTTTACACACCGAGGGGGGTGTCAGCAAAGGGTGAAACAACCCCCTGCCCCCGCCCCCACACACCGTCACAACCCTCCACATCCCCCCTCCAACCTTCTTGACAATATGCTGCCCGGTGGCTGCGTGCCGAGTCAGGAAGCCTTTAGGGCCGATGCACTGCAGTGCTGCCAGGAACGGATACGGGGATGCCAGGAGGTATAAACTGCACCTGCCCACACACTGGCACAAGCAGTTCCAATACATCCAGGCTTTCATTGTCCTGTGATGTAATTCTGGTTTGCAGAGGAGGCTTACATAAGACAACAACAAAATAAATCATAAGGATGGAAATCTGAGAGAATTAACAGATACTATTTAGTAACATTTAAAAGGTCTGTTTGCTCCATATAGATACCAAAACAAACCCTCTTTATTCATACGTTCACTTCAAGCCTGCACCCACACGAGGCGCACCCTTTTCCTCTTTCACACGCCTGCCGCTCCATAATGCACACGTGCACACACAGACCATCGCTATTATTCAGCCAGACAACCATGGCCATTTCCATGAGAAAGGCGAGTGTGAGGAGTCAGAACACAGCGGCCCGAGCATCTGCTGCACCATGTGGCCTCCCCGCAGAGAGGGTGAGACAGGAGGAGATCACGAGTGCGGAGGAGGGAGGGGAGAGGAGGGATGCCCTGGTACAAGTCAACTGTTTTGGAATCTTTGTTTACTCCACTGAGGGTATTTACTGAACATAAGAGCATTTATCTTAGCAGCGCTGAACCACACACACTCCATTTAGATGCAGCGTCTTACATCCAAATACAACCACAGACATCTGCTGTCCACAAAGCCACTCTGAACACACCACTGGGGTTAAGATGAAGATCACAACAGCAGCAGGTGATCGAGGACTGAGAACATGTCTCATTCACTTTTCCCAGCTGGGATCTAAACCACCAACTCCCTGATCCCACGCCTGCTT
>OMLP01001680.1:1064-31927 GCA_900302685.1 Spondyliosoma cantharus
GCCAAGTTTGTAACCCTGGCAAGGACAACATTTACATTTAGGGCATTTAGCAGACGCTTTTGTCCAAAGCGACTTACAGTGATTCATACATACATTCATAAACTGATGGAGGTGGCTGCCATGTATGGTGCTGACCAGCACATCAGGAGCAGTTTTAGGGGCTCAGTATCTTGCCCAAGGTCACTGTCAACATGCGGACCAGGGGAATCTAACCAGCATCCTTCCGATAACAAGACGCCGTCTCTGCCCCTGAGCCACAGCCGCCCTAATTACTCTCCTAGAATTACACCTAGAATTACTTCCCATTCTTTCTTTTCTCTTTTCTTTTTTGAAGTAAAACATTCTTTACATATATAGGCCTTGCATGAATAAAAATGTATATACAGTCATTTCATACAATCTCTGTATGGTCAGTTATTTAAATACTGAGCCAGACTACAGGCTTTTTGGTAGCACAGCAGATTAGTCATCATAATAATGTACTGTAGCACACCTGGTAAACTGTATGCATGCCCGTGTGTTTTAGGTTTGGTTTCTCAGTAAAGAAGAACCCTGTCATTGGGATTCTGGCCTGGCCATCACCCTGGGTGATTGTGATTGGCTCGTTCTTCTCCTGCTGTGGAGCAGGGCTTCAGAGCCTCACTGGCGCCCCCCGGCTGCTGCAGGCCATCGCTCGGGATGGCATCATTCCATTCTTACAGGTCGGCATTAGAAAGATCTTTGTTTTCCATATGTTAGAGTCGGGTGTGCTTATACTCTCAAGAATCCCCCAAACACAGAGCAACTGTTGGTTTGTGTAATTTTATCATTTGGCCTTAAATGGCTCTCTTCAGCTTCTTCGCATGCCATTTTTACGTTGGATCTAATTAGCGCAGTAATTGAAAGGGCTGGTTTAATAAGGTTTTTGTTCAACGTGAGGCTAGGCAGCGACAACACTTTCAATTGTTTTACTTGGCTTTATTATGTGTGTTTGAGGGTTGATTTTCCTAACCAGGTGACTTGCAACAGAATTTACAATTGTCCAAATTTAAATTTCGTCCCACTTTTAGCCTCAGTTCAGATCTAACTAAGCATCTGATTGAAGTCAAGACATTGATTTCAACTTCAGAGGATCTGCAGCTGCTGCACAGTGAAAGGCGTCATCAGTTCTCTTCACTGGAAACATTTTTATTGCAAACCGCCTGCAGGAAATGTTATATTTGACTAAATAAGTGTCCTGTGCACTTTTCCTGTGAACTAATTACAATCAAGGTTTCTCACATAAACACTGGGCCTCAATAAACCACCACTCATACAGACGTCTGTTTTTGTCGTTCTTGGAATTTTATCTCTGGTCCTAGCAAAATTCATAATGGTCCAGACGTGCAGATCAACATGACTTTGAACAAAGACATATTATGCCTTAATCTGAAAATGAATTTTGAGCTAAAATATGATCCTAAAATACGTAACCAAATCAACTCCCTTGCAAAATTGATATCAATAATCATCATATGAAAGGATTGTTTTAGATTTTCAGATTTTTCTCATTTTCTTTTACTTACACATTCTGTGTAAGTAAAAAATAGTGGGCAGAGCCACTGTGACATGCTCAGCTTTGTCTCTGACCAAAGTCAGCACTCACCAGATACTCATTCTCTTCTTGGTTTGGCTGCAGACAGTTTGAGGTGTGATGGTTAACATAAATCCACCATCTCAAATAAGAAAATATGGAATTCCATCAAGCAGCTACTGCACTATTTGACCTGTTTTGGCCTGAAGATGTGTTTGTGTTAGTGTTTTTTCATTTCCTCCATTTAATGCAGTACTTTTTCAGACTTTATCTCCCCGTTTCTGTCTTCTTCAGGTGTTTGGTCACGGGAAGAAAAATGGTGAGCCCACATGGGCTCTGTTGCTGACAGTTGGGATCTGTGAGATAGGAATCCTCTTTGCTTCTCTGGATGCTGTGGCCCCCATCCTCTCAATGTACGTGGTTGTAACGTCTTTGTTACTTTTCTTGGCAAACTGTTCTTGCCAAAGTGATGTGCATTTAATAACGTTTCTCTTTTTCTTTAACCATCTCCTCGGTCTGTGTGTCTGCACAGGTTTTTCCTCATGTGTTATCTGTTTGTTAACCTGGCCTGTGCTGTTCAGACGTTGCTCCGTACCCCCAACTGGCGACCTCGCTTCAAGTTCTATCACTGGTAAGAACAGCTACCATCCTGAACTGTGCCACGAAGAAAATCCTGCAAATTTTATAGAAACCTAACCTTGTAATACTTAATAACTGTATGTGTGTCCTGTAGGACCCTGTCCTTCTTGGGGATGAGTCTGTGTCTCTCTCTCATGTTCGTCTCCTCCTGGTACTATGCTCTGGTTGCCATTGTGATAGCCAGCTGTATCTACAAGTACATCGAGTACAAAGGGTGAGTCAGAGGACTTTAGGTTGAGACATCAAAACTCTCCACTACTGGTAGTATCCAATCAAAACATGCTTTCCTATTTGGTCCTTTTGGTTGCAGGGCAGTGAAGGAATGGGGAGATGGGATCAGAGGTCTGTCCTTAAATGCAGCTCGCTATGCTCTCATCCGGCTAGAGGAAGTACCACTACACACCAAAAACTGGAGGTGAGTGTGTGTGTGTGTGTGTTCTGATATGCTTCAATCATAATGAAGCCAGGGAACACAAAACATTAAGTACTATTTCTGGGATCTTCAAGAAAAGAGTATCACAATCGCCACTGAACACAAAACACTGCTAACATACAGTGACATTTAGCACCAATTTAGCATTGCGCTGTAAACATTGTGACGCTCGAGAGGAAAATTGTAAAACATCAAAATCGATTCAGCGGGACCAGAAATATCATCGTTTGATTCACGGGATTCTTTTTTTCCTTTTCAAAACCTGGTGCCTACATTACCCACAATGCAGCTCAACCATTGATAGTACAATCAGAAATGTGGGTGTATTATTCTTGTAGCAGCTAATGTAATCTCAAGCCACCTGCCTCAAGCAGAGATGAGGACTGAGATGAAGAGGTCTGGTAGCCACTTCTTGTCTAACTCTACACCTCCGTCTGACTTCAGTGACTTCACTGGAGGTCATTTTTCAGACGTCATACAGCTTCCTCTTCTTTTTCACATATACAGTCGTACTTCAGACGACCCGTACGAACACCTTGATATGTAAACTAAACAAACCTTGCCTTTAACATGTCTTATTTTCCACGGTGCATATCATTCATTTTTGGTTCTCGAGGCTTATATATTGCACTCACGCTTTTTGCTTGCAGTCCACTTCTTACACGTTTGTCTTTCCACAGGCCTCAGCTGTTGGTGATGTGTAAATTGGACGCAGACCTGGCGGTGAAACACCCTCACCTCATGTCCTTCAGTACGCAGCTCAAAGCAGGAAAGGGGCTGACCATCGTCTGTTCAGTCCTGGAGGGAACCTACATGACCCGGCGGAATGATGTCAAGACAGGAGAGCAGGTTTGTCCATTTGTTTCGTCATCTTCTCTGCCTGATAGTCCTCTGTGGGGTGTATTCAGGTAATGTAGTCAGCAAGCATACAGCACCTGTTTAAATGTAGCACACGTACAGGGGCAGTCTGCCCCTCTCAGTAGGTAGCTGAAAGAAATGGTAGTCATTTTGATAAGTTACAAATAGAAAAGAGACTGTCAACATGTTAAACAAGCAGCGAATGATAGCACTGCGAAATAATGCGCACAGTTCACCATGTTTAAAAGCGCTGAGCCTTTATCATCCCTCTCTTTGTCCACCTTTTCTTTGCTCCGCTTGTTCCATGCAGAACTTGAAAGCAGCCATGGCTGCAGAGAAGATGAAGGCTTTCTCCCATGTGGTGGTGTCATCCAACCTACGAGATGGTTTCTCCCTGCTCATCCAGTCAGCCGGACTTGGAGGAATGAAACACAACGCCGTCCTGATGGCCTGGCCAGCAGGTTGGAAACAAGCCCGGGACTCCTCCGCAAGGAGGAACTTCATAGGTAAACTACACGAGAGAATCTGGAAGCAAGTTTGTAATAAAATAAAACAAAACCAGACAATTATCCCAAACTTTATCTTACTAACAGCTTTACTGGCATGGTTTCACACAAGATTTGTGTGGGGTCAAGACACAAAGGTGTTGTAACAAGTGGAGGGAACCTTTATCCCTTTAAGAAAAAGGGAAACACTGGGGGACTTCTTTTGGTTGTAACCAACAAGCATTTGAAATGGCCATCATTATTCTATCCCTCTCTCTTTCATTCTATTTCTATCTGCAGAAACAGTGAGGGAGACGACAGAAGCTCAACAGGCTCTGTTGGTTGCTAAGAACATTGACCATTTCCCCGGAAACCAGGACCGTCTGAAGGAGGGAACCATTGATGTGTGGTGGATTGTACATGATGGGGGACTGCTCATGCTGCTGCCATTTTTACTGAGTCAGCACAAGGTATGCGTGTGTTTGCTTGTTTTTTTTTTTCACTTTTAGTTAATTTCTTTTTCATTTATATGTAAATATCAATTTTAAATGGAAGTGAAGGAAACACACTTTGACTCTATATAGAGTCAGAGTGTATACATAACCAAAGCTTGACACAACTAGTCCATGAGATGTTAGGATTATTAGTGAAGTAATACCCAGACTCAGTTGCTTTGTCATAATTAGGCTCATGGTTAGGCCAAGCTTCTTTATCAAATCAATGGCATTGTTAGTGTTTTTTTTAATAAATAAATTCAAGACTTAATTTAATTTCCTTCTTCTTTTTTGAACATTTCCTTCACTGTTTTTGTCAGAGGGGTTAACATGATTTATTTCATCAGCCTTCCGCTCTCATACTCGAACACCTTTTGACTTGAAGAACTGCTGTCTTTTCTTGTTCCATAAAGCAACTTCTGTTTTTTGCCAGAAAATAATCCAATGCTGCCTAATGCAGCCTGGCATCACACAGTTTGCTTACAGAGTAGAGGCAGCCAGTCTCCAATAAAATAAAAATAAAATCACAGAATTGAGATGGTTTAGCATCAGAGATGCGACTCGGTTGTCTTTTCCGCTTAACTGTGTGTATAACCAGCAGCTGATACTGTCTCTGTAGGTGTGGAGGAAGTGTAAAATGCGTATCTTCACGGTGGCCCAGATGGACGACAATTCCATCCAGATGAAGAAAGACCTCCAGATGTTTCTGTACCATCTACGCCTGAATGCGGAGGTGGAGGTGGTGGAGATGGTAAGATTATTTGCTTGAGTCACTTAGTCATTTCTGTAGTTCATTTTTGCATCTCAGAATTGTTCCCTTTAAACTGCTCTTAATGAGAAAATTAGCTACAGCAAATACATTGATGGCCCATACTTTGTATGAATCTGAAATTGTCAGTGTTGTAATGTGTCCCTCTAGCATGACAGTGACATCTCAGCCTTCACCTATGAGAAGACGTTGGTGATGGAGCAGAGGTCTCAGATGCTCAAACAGATGCAGCTGTCTCGCACTGAGAGGGAGAGAGAGGTACTATGACACTCACATTATAACATGTCCACCATAAGATGGAACTGGAACACAATAAATGACACAATAAAGTTCTTTGGAAACTCTGATGTAAATCTTCACTATAAGAAAATGTCTGTAGCACTGTGAAATGTTCAGAGTTGCAGCAAACTTAACAATTATATCACAATTGATATTTTCAGATGTAATGCCGACACTTTAAAAACTCTATCACAGCTGTAACCCCTCAAGGTCTCTTCTGCTGTTGTTGACCTTTGAACTCTTCCTCCAACACTGTTATTGGGCAATTGGCTCAGATTCAGAGCATCACAGATGTATCGCGCGGCTCCATAAAGAGGAAGAAGCCATCCGGTGCTGACACTCCTTACCTCAACATCCCGTCCATACCAGAGGATGAGGTATCCGCGGTAACCAAACAGCTCGTAGTCGCAAACCATGATGCCATCGCTCCCTCCATTTATCATGCCATCCTCACTCGTCATCCTATCATTATCCATTCATAACAACTGCAGTGCTGTCATCAGAAGTTGAACTCGGGGTTATAACGGTCGGCCTCAGTGTTTGCTGTCTTCTCTCCGGTCACTGTACTGGAGATCTGACTGCACAGAGACACAGAGCTCAACAGCTGCCACTAGAGGAAGACAAATCCCTCAGTGGGTGCCTTTAAATGTGCACAAGACTCTCTGTAGTGCAGGTATTTTCAATCAACCTGCTGCTGCTGAATAACTAACTATTACATCCACTCTGCAAAAGTGCATTCAGTCATTAACCAGGTGGAAACTAAAAGTGATTTTTGATGATCCTTTAGGACCCCCAGTCTGTTGTGATCAGTTGGAAGTGACTGAAATACTCAAGTGTGATTTGGATTTGCATTGCAACAATTTTTGGTTGACTTTACTTTACTAAGGTGAGGTGTAATGTGACTAAAAGGTCAGCCTTATAAAATAATAAATGATTTTTTTCTATTACGGCTATACCTGTATACCGCACCATGCAGCGGGATAGCCAAACCTTGACTTTCATTGTTGTTACGAAGGCATTTCCTAGTGAATGATATGTATACTGCCCTCCTTTCCTCTCAACTTTTAATAATATTGTCGAGAGAGGTGCAGAAGCATCTGACTGGATGAAGGTGAGGACTCATTGGGCTGAAACATCACAGATCATGTTATGTCATGAATGTCCATTTTAAGTTTGTCATTTAAAAGGTTCAATCAGACATTTAAAGTCACTGTGAAAGGGAAGTTAAAGCTTTTCTTGGATTCAGTAGTGTGAGACACTTTGAGACACTTTGATGCAGAATATGAGTGGGGATTTGTTACCAGAAGAATTTTAAAAACAAATCTCTAACATTTATTTGGGTCACATTGCTGTATTGTGAGTTCTGGAGCTGAAGGGATGCTGCTGGCTATCAATAGTGTTGTTATGCATTTTTTATCAGCTGACATCCAAACGCATACATCCTACCACAACCCAGATAAACCTGCCCACAGGCTGGTAGACATTTATGTATGGAAGAGGACACAGAGAGATTCTGATATAAAATACTGATATGTTTTGGGGGATTTTGGCATATAGCAATGCCACTGTGTTCACTGTGTTTTTAATAGAGACAACATGAAGAGGCTAGAGGGTTCACCGTGTCCACTGTGTGCTTCTACATTATTTTCCTGCATGAACTGTCATCACCATAAACTGTCTGTCACCTGACTACCATAAACATAACAATATCTACATCTAACAAATGTTCCTAATTTTTCCTGTTAGTTTTTTCTTAACGATGACAATAGCATATAACAGTTTGCAGTGATGTCAGTCATTTTGCAGTTGATGCTTTGTGATTTAAAATCCTGCTGACAGCTAGTCAAAAAGCAGAGTAGTCCTGAAAAGAAATGTGGAATTAGAAATTCTTCATTTTGAGTATTAATGTTGTAGTAATAAAATCAAATTACTGTTTCTCCAGAGATACAAGACAGTTTTACGTTTATTTTTAAGCTTATGCTAGAAATTGGATTGTAATGCAGTGTTTGATTTATAGAAATAAGAAAAGAATGAGGCTGTAGCGTGTCGTCTGTCCTTTGTTTAGGCCCAGTTGATCCACGACCGAAACACAGCCTCGCATTCTGCGATGAATGATAAAGCTGCCGCCCCAGATCGTGTGCACATGACCTGGACCAAAGACAAGCTGATCCACGAGAGGAACAGGCAGAGGGAAATGGGAGTCAAAGACATGTTCAATATGAAGCCGTAAGTAGACCAATGAGTAGACTGAACTCTTGCTATTACTGTTGTAATCTGCTGTTGTACTGTGCCAAGCTACAATCACTTTTAGTGATAGATTTGCAGTAGTTAGAAAGAGAATGTTGATGCCTATAAACCAGATTTCAGGGGCATTCAATAATTCTGCTGTAGGCTCACATGTTTGAAATGAAATTAGTTAATACTGTTTGATGACTGTTTTAATCCCTACTGCATTTGAGTAATCTAAAAACTGATCATTAGACAATTAAAGCTTGTGTTAATGTTGGATGTGTTACATTTTGTTCCCTTCCTCTAGGGAGTGGGAGAATCTGTAAGTCACTTTATCCTTCGCCTTTTGCTTGCATGTGCATGAACTCTTTCTGTGCATGAAGTGAGAATAATCTGACAATGTGTTGGCATGCTTATGTGAATGCAGATCACAGGTTCAGTTTGCATGGGCCTCAGGGTGCACGATGACAATTATGCAGCTTTCATGTGCCTGTATGAGACCATCAGATTTGCCCAACACCCTCACTGTGCTTCCTTTAGATTGATGACTACACTGAAACAGCCCTCTGCTAGGAAAAGCAGAATAACTGATGTTTTGAATGAATGTCTGTGGTATAACCTAGAAACCAGTCCAACGTGCGGAGGATGCACACAGCTGTGAAGCTGAATGGCGTGGTGGTCGAGAAATCCCAGAATTCACAGCTGGTCTTGCTCAACATGCCCGGTCCACCGAAGAACAAGAAAGGCGATGAGAACTGTATCCTCACTCAGCTGATTCAGTCAAGGAGACATTTTGGCATACAGTCAGTCACAGAGCTTTTGGTAAAATAAAAGGAATAGTTCAACATTTTAGGAGAAATACTTCCTCACCTCCAGAGATCACTAATTGACATGTTAGATATTGTTTGTTTAATATGTACAAATCTGAAGCATTTTGTCCTGTTGCACTTGGGTTTGTGTAAAGGATTAGTGATGGTAGGCAGGTTATAACCTTTAGACTGAGCCAGGCTGGCTGTTACCCCCTATTTCTGGTCTTTATTGCTATTCTAAGCTAATTAAGTAGTGATAAGAGGTCATGAGGAAAACCTCTCTTGTGTTCTTTGCCTCAAAAAAATAGAAAAAATAGTACATCAGTACTTGAAGATGCACTTAGTTACTGTATATGCCACCACTGTCAGAAGAATCTTTCACACCCAGAAATGGAGGTCTTCAAAACTGCTCTTATGAGTGAATATATCTGAATATGCCGGCATGTGTTGCTCTGTTGTCCAGTGTGTCCTTAATCAGTGTCTCTCAGATATGGAGTTCCTGGAGGTCCTGATGGACGGCCTGGATCGTGTCCTGTTGGTCCGTGGAGGAGGTCGGGAGGTCATTACCATCTACTCTTAGCACCATGATGTCCCTTTTCTGTTTGGAAGGACACTGGAAGACAACATTGTTGGACAGCAGGACCCCAGAGGGCAGGGGGTTGACAGAGAAGGGCGTGACTTTAAGATGGACTTTAAGAGGAAGTACAGCACACCCCCTGTCTTACTGAAGGGAAAAAAGAAAGCAACACTGCCACTTTTCGAAGACCATAGTAGCTGGGAAGAACAGAGGAGTCTACCTGTGGCACTGCCTGGACTCAGCGCATTGTCTGCAGGCCCAGAGCCCCCCACCCCCCGTAGAACTGAAGAGCTGTGTTTTATTGCTTGACCAGGCACTTGCCGGAAGGAAGGAACACAATATTGACAGCTTGATCTCATTTTTTTGTATTTCACTGATTGTGGTAGCTGGTAAATAGCTCATTGGTTTCATCAAGGAAGCTAACATACAGTAGCTAACAGTGTCTTTATTTATTTCGGTGCCACTAAAGGGCTGATTTGTAATCATGGGATGAGTTGAACAATTAAGCCGTTATATTTTAGAACCATGTACTGAGTCATACCACAACGTCATAAGTTAAAGCCAAAGTCTCGGTCGGTGCGATCAGGACAGTGTAAGGGCAAATTAGTTTGTATTAATTGTAATTTATATTTTGTCCTGATTGTCGTTTATCACTGTTTGTATTTTCACATATGAATATTAGTGTAGCAAGTGATTTAAACGGAAGAGATAGTAAAAAAGGATTTTAGCATTTTTGTAAATTTTAGATGATTTTTGTGTTGAGCAAATGTTATGCTGCGTGTGTGAGCTCAGTTGTTAGTGTGCACTGATGATGAAAACGACGATGATATTGATGAGCAATATGGAGCCTGTGTAGTATTAGTATTTTCATATAATATGACTATTTTTATGCACAGAAAACTTTACCTACAATCTGCCATATGTCCTTTTAAGGAAAAGGGCACATCGATATTAAACAAGCAATGTAGTTAAGTCTGGAACTCTGGGCCTTTAGTCTGACTATTCATGTGTGTGTTGTTTCATGTTTGTCACTGTAGATGGACTACTCATAAAGGTATAATGTGAAATAATGTCTAGAAAGTTGTTGATACTTTGGACTTAATCATGGTAGCTTGCTGTCTTTAATTACATTATACACTGTTGGTGACTGACATTGTATTCCTCCCAAGAGTTCTACAAACCTCAATAACAAAGTAAGTTGTTGCTGGTCTGTCATCTGTGGGGAATGAAGGTAGGGAACAGCACCAGAATGGGAGCCAGGAGAACAGACAACAGAACCGGGCCCAGCAGCCTCCAAGATGGCCGGGGCGGGGCTGATCACAATCTCAGAGATTGACAGAGTCCAGTTTGAGAACAGGGAATAAAGTACAGAGGTGATTTACAGCAGCTCCAACCAGGACTCAGACTACGGGGGATGATGAAGAAGAGGGACAGGGAAGTCGGGCATCAGTCAGCGCTCACGTCAGAGTGCTAAGTAAGGGGTTATGGTGCTGTCATCGGTGCCAGGAGCAAATCCAGCAGGACCTGTGTTGTTGGCCTGAGGGCAGTCTGGATGTTACAGTCACTATTGCCTTTTAGGATATAAAGTATTATTACAAGACCGGATGGGTAGGGGCTAGCCACTGATAGATATCAGTGAAGCACAGTACATAGGCATAGATAGTCTGCAACACAATGTAAAAACTAAAACATTTTTTCACATTCTATTGACAATTTTTGATGTTTTAAACACATTTATTTTATTTTTTTGTCAAAGCTTTAGGGACTATTTGTGCCCGTAAATGATGAGCTGGCTCACACTGAGAAGTGTTTGTTCAGAGTTGGATGGAAACTCCCATAACATGACACGACACATGCATCTACAGACACGCACAGACAAAAGGCAGGAAACATCAAAGCAGGAAGTGTTAATCAAAGGAAATGAAGCTGAATGATAGATGTAGGCCACATTTCTCTGATTACTCTTCAGTAACTGGAATGTTTCATTTATTTAAATAGTTGTTTATTATGAAATGCACCCAGAAGGTGATACATTCCTATCAGATGTGTTCCTGTCTGACCCAGATGAGCGCTGATTATTGTCACCTCTTACATAACTGGCCCAGGCTCACTTTCCAAAAATCAATTTAATCCTAAAATCATCTTTGTCTACTGGTTCGCAGAAGAACAAAGAAAATTTTGGTGCTGCTGTAGGAAGCTTTCAGGGGAACTTGGCCTTGGATAAATGGCTTCCTGTTTGTCCCACAGAGTGGTTAGCTGGGTCAGCACGCACAGAACAACAACAACAATCTCGGTCTGATGCTCTGATCACTGTCTGAACTACAATTCTGCCACATCCTGTCCTGTTTGTAATCCCTACTCAGTTTAAAGCACAAGCAGTCTTTTACAAAGATTCAGAACAGTTAGCCTAATTTGACACTTTATTGTGTCCCCAATGGGAATCTTGTCTTGTGGCCAGCATCCACGTAAAAAAAAAAAAAAAAACAGAAAAACAATGACCACAAGTGTCACTGTGTAAAATAAATTCACAGAGCGCATGAAAAACAAGAAGGGGAAAATGTTGGGTTCACTGAGGTTTTCTCAACCAAAGTTTTGCCATCTAGAACTTCTTCCTTCTGTTGTGTATGTTCAAGTTGCACAGAAGCATGCAGTAATGATCTGCAGAGATGTCCTATATGGGCTCACATATAGATGGACATATTATGAGGTTATGAATGGAATAAACAACTATGCATATACATATATAATGTGGTATGTGCATCATTGCAGTTCATGTTTAATAACTCCAATTGCTGTTTGATGTGGAAAAACGAAACTGTAAGACATGCCATGATATGTCTTCATTGAAACAAACCTCCTGATTGGCTCTGTGGACAGGCTCGCTGATTGAAGGGCTATGTTTACCCTTTACTCAAATGACAGCTGCACACAAACAGTTTGAATATGTGTCAGTTGTCCGGCCAAACCCTGCCATATTGTCGCTTGGTCACAGTCAAGTGCTACAATGCTTGTTTTCTCACAGGCCAGTGTGTTAAACGCAGGGTATATAATTTCTGCTGCCAGTGGTTTCTCAGTCAAAACAAAAGACGTAAGAAGTGTGGGATAGTGGGAGTTGTTGTTTTCGATGTTTAACAACCTGCACTGCTGATGAAAATGGAAGGTGAAAATTTACTGGTCTCAGGCACAAATATTCAGCGATGAGGTCACGTTTTGAAGTCTTGACTTTCTCCCAGAAGTTAAAGTGACAAGCAAGCAAACGAGACACACAGTTACCTTGAATAAAATAATGGATTTCTCTGTGTTTGAGCAGTGTTTGAAACAGTTGGGATAATGCAAGTGCAAAGTGCAACAAAATACATAGCAAATTAGTAGTTGTTTTTTTACACAACTCAAGAAATGCAGAAATGATACATTTTACATCTTCAATTTTTTAGAGCAATAGTTATAAATTATAATAACTATGGTTATCCCTTCAATTTTCACTTGACACAATCCTTAGGTCAGAATGTCTTCAGTATTCGGTTTATGGCTAAATACCAGCAAACCCAACACATTCTCATGCCTAAACAACTGAATAGGTTTATTGCCAGTGGCTTCCAAAACAACATGACAATTTCCACTTACCAGAAACCTTTGTTGTACACTTGGTTAGGTTTAGGCACCAAAACTACTTGGTTAGGTTTAGGAAAGCAATGTTGTTTGGGTTGAAATAACTACGTTAGGGTCATATAAGTTCATGTCGTAACTTTACTGTGTTAGTAAGTTAAAATAACTCACCAGTGACTTTTGCTTTCACACTGGACACTTGAGTCCTGTGGTTGACTCACCCAATCATGCGTCCCTGACCTTCTCCCTATGCAGACTTATCACTTTTTATACTACTTTCCCTGACTGCCTCTTGATGCCGTGATAATTGCCACTGCTTAAAGAGGTCGCCCCCTAACAAGAAACGTAAACCTGGGTTGTAATAAAATGCTCGTACAGTCGACCTGTATGGTTGTTTTGCTGGTGAGGACGCCCTGGCAAAACCAATGACTTTGTGTTTAGTGCACATTAACTTAGAGAACTTAGCAAATGGTAGCAAGCTAACATGCTAAACTTAGATGGTGTTCGTGCCACGCATCAGCCATCAAAAATTTCAGCTAATTGCATGTTAACATGCTAACTGTAGCATTTATCTCAAAGTGCTGCTGTAGTGCACAGCCTCACAGAGCTGCTAGCTTGGCTTTAGACTTTTAAAAGTTAAATTTGTAATATTTTGAACATGAATATAGCAGCAAACCACTTTTTGTATTTTATATATTGGAGTAATAGCGTCCTGAGCATAGAATGACGTCACACTCAGTCTCGAGCATGTTATAATCTGAGCTTCTCTCTGAGCGTTAGTGCATGTGAGTCTTCCCCAAGTCAGTTTTCAACATTGCAGCCTGGTAAGAAACTTTCTCATGTTGTAGTTAAACAGTACATCAAAATATGTTTATGTGTTTGATCAGCACTGCTTTGCTTCACAGTTTGTTTCAGTTATGTGTTCAGATGCCACTTTTTTTTCTCCAACTTTATTGAGTGTTTTAGTCTGAGATGCTGGTGCTAGTGCAATATCTCGTGAATGTCATATAAACCTTTACGTTACACCACTATATATCAATCATCAAAAATTAAATAGGACATCTTGTGGTAAGACATATACAAAACCTCAGTTATAAGATTATCTTTCTACAAAAAAAATAACATATTGCTGTCGAGAAATTCAAATAAATTGTGCAGTAAATAGCAGAATGAATAAAATAAATTGCTTTGAGTTCAGCCTGATATTTTTCTCGTCAGCTTTTCAATTTGTCAGTAGCCCACTGTCATGACAAACAAACAGCATGTTTATCACAGAGGCTGACCAAAGCCATCATCTTCCCACAGCTCCCAGTGACCTTCCAGTAACATCAGACGCTTTGGCTAAACAGGATTATCATCTTTTTAGGAGAAGCTACTTATCTAGGAGCTAAAGAGGCAAAACACAAGTGGCTTAGGAGGGGAATGTATTCAGTACAGACAGAGAGAGTCAGAGGATGAGGCAGGAAGAAGAGGAAAGGGAAGGTACCTTTCTTTCTCTCCAAGCCATTATCATTCCAGCATCTGCTAATAGTGGGGTGTTAACATCACAACATAGATAATTTCACTGACCTTGTTGACCCCTGAAGCTTTGTCTGTGTTTGCTTCAGAGAGAATGTCCAGGACTTATTCGACAGGTCGATTCTGTGGTCTAGTGTGAAGTGTATGAGAAAATATAATTATGTTGAATTCCAAATATTTCTTATTCAACCAATGGGCATGTTGACTTTTAGTTCCTCATTTTGCCCAACTGGACTTGTTCTGCTGCCTGTTGTGCTAGTAAAACGGCTGTATGCGCTATTTGAGTGTGTCTTGAAGAACAAAGGGACCTTTTCTTTGACAATCTTCTTAGAAATTATGTTAAACTCATTTAGCCTGAGGCCACTAACACTAATCCAGTGATTGCTATCTGGCTGCTGCCAGTTGTATTTTTACTCACTGCTGAACTCAGTGGTCAGCCTTCATAACCCCTATATTTTTGATAAAATCCTCATAGAATTGCAGGTTGCCACTTAGTCAGGTCCACTTTATTTGAGACTTTTGGTATATATATTGTGTGTGGGCAATGTCGTTTTTTTCAAGAAACTCCTTGAAGTAGGTCAAACTAATGGATGTTTTTGTATCTTAAAACATCATAGAGTTTGTGCTCAGCGGTCAGTGTGGCAGTATCAGGGTGTGACTGTAATGGTCAGAAAACATTTTCTTGTCTGACTGATTAAAGCGCTGGAAACACAGAGAGCAACCAGACAACAATTGATGATGTAACAATGACAAGTCTGAGGGAAATGACCTTTCTGGAGCAATTGGTCTCTACCACATGAAGGATCTTTTTTGAAAACATGTGTTCCTTTTCATCAGAGAACACAAGTTAGCAATCACACATCATGACCACTTGGGCCCCCTCATCTCATTTACTGTACAGACTTTGTTTTACATATCAAACCAATATAAGTGTGTGGACTATGGGCTGCACATGATAAGGAATTTAATGCAAATTGCATGGATTCTAGCTATAAGTACTGGAGAAACAAAGCTATCACTGCCTACTGTATTATAATGGAGAATAACACTTAACACAACTTCCAGACAAGAGAAAGAGAGTATGATTTAAGGAAAACAAGATTTTTTCAGATATTTGAAAATATACCAAGATTTTTTAAATGCAATGGCAAAAACTGAGGCATCTGCTGAACCTAATGAAATAATACAAATGACAGGTGTACACCAATAATTCTAAGTCAGTTGTTTTAAAACTCTTATCAGGAAGTCAACAATGAGAGAATGTGAAACCATTTTTTCTACTTTACGAATTTTGTCGCAAATGTCAAGTAAATCTTCGTTTTTTTTGGGTTTTTTTTATGTTTCAGGCAGAGTGTTGCTGATGAATTGAGGATCTTATTGTTGGATTATTATTAAGAAGACATGACACGTTGAAAGTCTTCTTTGGATTCCATGTAACCAAGTAGTATGAACGGCGCTGAAACAATCCCCATCTTGCAGTTATTAAGCTTACATAGTCACAGGTATATAAATTACCTCATCACCATGCATCCTGCAAAAAGCTGTTTCAAAAAGAAAAATACTATTAAAAACCTTGGATCTTCATTTCCCTTGCTTCCTAAACAAATGCACGCCCTAGCCAGAGCAAGATGTTAACAACATGGTGGTGTTCATACCGCTTTTGATCACAGGGGGTGCCAGAATCAACAAAATGAACGTTCTATGTAGCAGCTTTAATCACACCATTAACTTTATGACTTGACTGTAATTGTGATACTGTCACACTACTTTTAGCATATCACAGCTTCAGTTGCTTGTTCATAAACAGTTTATGCAATGTAATTGCTACTTTTGGCCACAGTGGCCACTGTTCAGCAACAGTTACATATTCTTGCTTCAGGACAACAGTTTTTTTACTGGAAGCACCTAGAAGTTGCTTTCTATCCTCCCAGATCCATAATCTTCATATATGTTTACAATCCATCAAGAATATAATCAGCTGATTTTCTGTAACTAAGCTATGCTGAAAAATTCCCTGTTAATTTTAATTACCACTAACTGAGTGACACTAGAATATTATTTATTAGCTATATTATTATTCATATATTAACAACATATTATTCCATCACAGTGGTACTGGTTGTTTTCTGGTTTACGATTTACACAATACTAGTATTAGTACTATACTAAACTAGTTAATGGGGTGACAGTAATGCCCCAACAGCAAATGTTTGCCCAAACGCTAACTTACATTTTAATTCAGTCATGCAATCTGGTATACATTCCTATTCAGTATACCATTCATTCATTCCACATGATTTTGGGAAGGCATGAAAATGTATCATAAAATATGATGGTGTGGATTAAATTGGACAGACTTCATCTCTACATCCCCACACGACTGCAGCAGTAATCACCAGACATTGCGGCAAACAAGAGGATCCCCCTCTCTTGTGTGTTCATGAGCAGAGCGGACTGCCTCTTTAAGGAGTTCTGTGTCCTGATTGGATAATGTGGGCAGGGATACCAGACAATATATTTTCTCTACTGTGAGCAGGGGGAGGAGAGACATGGGTTACTGATCAAACAGTCTGTGTTGTGATCAACAGTGATTACTGTTGGAATATAGAGCGATTTAACACTTATTTTAATTTGTTTTTGTTTGTTTTTTAAAAACAGCAATTACAGCTGCTTTAAATGACAGCCATACATTTACATGGACATCATCTTGTCATTGGTGAAAGAAACTTGTTTTTCTTTATTAATGCAGTGGGGGTTAAGAACAAATCAGATGGACATATATGTATACACCAAGTCTAACAAAAGGTACAATTTTTAGATTTTTGTGTTTTTGTGCATATTTTAAAGTATATTGTGTTTGTCATGCATTATGTGAGTGCACATGTGACCAGATGAATGTGCAGCTATATATGCATTGAGGGAAGTAATAATAATAATAATAATGAGAAGAAAAAGAAGAAGAAGAAGTAGAAGAAGAAGAAGGAGAAGTGATGAATAAGAAAATAGTGAAATAATAATGAAAGGAACGTGACTCATGCGGCAGGTTAGAGAGAGAGGGTCCACTGAGTTAGGGGGGAGTTTTTTTTTTTCCTTCAAAGGAATCAAATTTCCGACTCCGTGGGTCTGAGAGTCACTCGACTCAGAACTGAGAGAGGCTTTGTACTGAGAGAGCGAGTGAGAGAGAGAGAGAGAGACAGAGAGAGAGAGAGAGCAGCAGTGTGACTTCAGGTCTGCACAGGGAGGCAGAGGGACCACGGAGTTTGCCAGAATTTCATCACACACACGCACTTGGAGTTCACTTCTTAAACCTGGATCTTTATTCATTGACTGGATACAATGTTTCAAGGGTGAGTGGATTAAATGTTACCATAATGTTCTCTGCATGTGGATCAGTGGATCTAAATCCACTTTACCTCACATTTTATGTCCTCACAGCAGTTACACCTCAGACCTGTGATGTACTGTAGCAACACTTTTTCTTTGCACAGCTCTTCATTGAAACATATGACACTTGCAATACAAGCTATTTCAATGAATGTACTGACCTTTTTACATGTGTTTTTTTTGTATTGAAGTCTATTTAAAACTGATGTGTCTCCTCAGGTGGTCTCTTGCCCTGCATCTGGCCCTGTTGGGCTGGCTGTCCGCTGCCCTGCAGGTTTTAGAAGGTAAGACTACTTTCCCAGCACTGTAAATGTAAAGAAATATACAGCTGGGATGGATCCACGAGGAGGGATAAAACAGCTTGGCACTGAACCAACAGATGCTTCATTAAAAGAGTGAAGTGGGGCTCTTCCTCATTTTACTGATAGAGGGCCCAGCTAACCAGCAAATCTAACTGGAAAATGACCATCACATCATATTTTAAAGTGATTTATTTTTTCATTTGATGATACCATAAATTATTGCCTCGGATGTCATTGAAGTTTAAATTTGACTGAGTCAAATTAAGAATGTTTATCATCTTGTGGCCGTGGCAATAAATACCAGATTCTATTTAAAGTTAAAGGCTTAAATGGTGACCATATAGAATCAAGCCTAACGTCTTATAAGCCATATGTTATAGTTCCCCATGTGATTGCTTCATTAAAGCACACAGCTACTATTGACTCTAGGAGAGGGGTTGGAATATGACCGGATTGCAGTGTAATGTGCGCATAAGTATATAGGCTTTTAAATCGACAATCATAAATCGTAAATCATAGACAGTCATAAAAGATTACTTATTTATTCCTCATGAACTTGGTAATTTGTCGGATTGCCATGCACAAATCTGTATTTCTTAAAGGCAGAATGATACATGATACTCTGGTAATTAAAGTGGCTCTATTTAACAATTTGTAGCAATTTACACGCATTAATCACTTTTTTTATTGGCTATATGTGTGCAGATTTTAACGTCACATGAAAAATAAGGTCTTCCCAGTCTCTCTTGGTTTGCTTATTCAAGCCTGCGGATTATTTTTGTGTAACTAGTTTAATGCTTCTGGACTGTGGTTTTCTCTGAGAAAGGCTCGGGTTGGATTTTACACAACGGTCCAAAGGATGCGACTTTGTGCACGCTCTTGACTGCCTCGTCTCGTCTCTTCTCCTCTCCTCGTTCCGCTAACAGAGAGTAACAGAAGCTAACATCTAGAAATGGAGGACACTAACATGAAGTAACGACCAGCTTCCAGCACAACACAGAAGTTCCACAGAGCCCCTTTATAGAGTTTGGATTGTGGCTTCTTTTATTATCCTCTCCAAAACCACAAGTAGGTGACAAGCAGTATAAGGAATGGAGTTGTCAGTGCATTTGTCCGGTTTGATATAAGCCGCAGACATTAGCTATTTAAATATAGTTGATCAAATCTGCTAGCAACAGTTTTCATTCTAGCTGATAGAAATGACAGTGAAAGCTAGAAATTAGAATCCTGCTTTTGTTTTCCTCTACGTCAAATGTTGGACCAAATGTTTGCACTTTTTCTAAACACCGTTGCATTATAATCTGCCATTATTCTCAAAGTAATCTGCATGGCCTATTTTCAGTGTGAGAAAAGAAGACAAATAGTGAAACAAGGGAAATGTTCTTAGGAGAGGTGTCTGATAACAAGGTCGCAATTTGAGAGACACAAAATGCTACATGCTCCACACAGAGGACAGACAAGATATCTCCAAAATGCTACATGCTCCACACAGAGGACAGACAAGATATCTCCAGTCAACTTGATTTATACACAGAGTTTTTGTGGGTGAACGTCACAGAACGCCACAGAACTTAATTGAAATGTTATCCATCAGTTAACAGTCTTTTATCATAATGGTTAGATTTGAACTTCATCACCCTCACAGATCCATTTCAAGACCCATATTGTGGGTCAGTCCCCCTTTACCATTTTCACACCTCCATCTGCTGCTGTGGTTTTCATTCAGTCACTCCCTGCTGTGAGGCTCCTCTTATACAGCTCTGTAGGAGAGAGATGGTTTGTTTGTTTGGCAATAGACCGGGCTTCCTCTGCCTGCTTTATCCTTGTGTGTGTGTGTGTGTGTGCGTGCGTGCGTGCGTGCGTGCGTGTGCGTGCGCGTGCGTGTGTGTGTGTGTGTGTTGGAAGTTGGAAGTGGCATACAAGTCAAACGCTACACCAGGGTGAGAAATGAAGTGTTTCGTTTGTATGGTAGTGGTGTCTGCACTGCACTTGCTGGTTGTGTGTTTGGTTCGCACTGAGCTTTGCAGTAGGATGTCGAGAACACTTAATGTTAGCATGTGTAGGTGGGTGATTTTTGACGATGGATGACTAATTTTTTTATTTCGATCATTTACAGAAAGACAGAAAGAACTAATCCTGGATTGGGCCTTTCTTGAGGTCGCCATGCCTGTTGTGGTTATCAATTGTTGACATAGTGAACACAGCTCATCACATTGTGGACTGCCACAGGCTTGATGGTTAGAGAGAGTGTCTTGTGACTATAAATCATATGTTCGAAACCCAAAACCAGCTTGGACTATTACAGTGTTCCGATTGACCCGAACAAAGAAGAGAGTAGCTCAGATCAACACACACAGAGGGAGTGTGACTTCATGCAGCAGATTGGAGTTTGCCTCTCATGTAAGATGTTTGCGCCTCTGATAAGTGAATAACCATCTCGTCCTAAACTTCTGTTTTTCAGTTGCCTAACCCAACCATATCATAACCATATTTTATTTGGTATTACCATGATTTTCCCTAATCCTTGTCATAGCATTCATTTTGCCATGTGCCAACATTATAGAATAATGCAAACATGAAATTGGTATTAGATGTCAACAATTTGTTGTGAGTGAATGTGGCTTGGAATCATTTAATTTCATGGTTCTTATTTGGAGAGAGTGGATCACATTTTTCTCTGTTTTTTTCAATCCAGATTAAGCTGGTGCTTCTGAACACGCACACTTTTCAAAAATCATGACTCTAAATCCTTCCATTTAGCCATTATCCTATAATTTAGTCATGTCAATATGGAAAACAATCTTACAATTTTTTTTTTTAAATACTAAAAAACAATGAGAAAACGTGTGTAAATGCACACCTTTTTACTGCATTTTAAACATCTCTCTTTAGATTTAATCGGTATAGTGTGCCATCTTTGTAAGTGTCCACATTTCCAGACACACTGCGGCTGACAAAGGATATTTTATCTTTCTGTTTTCCACGCTCCAAACTCCACCCTGTCCCCCCAAGAACACTCTTACTCCTGCCTCCAGGAAACTTCACTTTCCATTTACCGTTGGTTGAGTTGCTCTGAAAGGATTCCATGTTTAGCCAATATAAATGATTATGAGGTGAGCCCAGTTGGAGTCTGTTTGGGAGGAGTTATTCCTCGGTACAGCAGAACTTAGTCACATTATTTTACCGTTGACAGTTGATTATGGTTTAGATCCATAATATCAGCCATATTTTGCTCTGCTCAATTGTTGAGTGTTTGCTCTATGACTCATATAGACCTGAAGAATACAAGTACACTGCTGTGGGAAACATAATTTAGTGTTCTTCATTTCAGTTTTTTAACTGCTTTCACTCTTGACCTTATTTGGTGTCTGATGTTACTGGAATAAAACACCCACCGAACTCCCTTTAGTGTTTTATGAGTCTAAAAACCTGGCATGAAAGAGCCTCTACCTAAATGTCTTCAGTATATTAGAGGACTGAGCGCCCTGCCCTCACTGCAGCGGCGTCCTGTCTGGAATGTGCTCATTCAGCCAGAGGGACTTTGATTTGAACACAGTTGGGCACAATGGCCCAACTGTAAAAGGTGTCATTGCTGTATGTGTGTAACGGTCAGCTCTATGGGATTTTGATGAGGAAAAGAGAAGTCAGTGGAAACTAGCAAAATAAGAATGGTTGTTTCTTTAAGGGTCTTATGACTGTTCCGTTGTGTTTTCCATGATGTGATGCTCACTGAGATGATGTAGCTCTTTAACCTCTGTTGCCATTATGGTATAGAGGAAAAGAGACTGTGCTTGGTTTGTAAATGAGGAGAGAAAAGGCTGTTGTTGCAGAGAAAGTTAAACTAACATCAGAATTATTAGATTGACTTGATTATTTTTTAAGATAAAAGGATTTATAGCTCTAACTGTACAAGTGTTTGAAAAGGAAACATTGGCACGTCACTGGTTTTGTGTTGTTGTTTGGGTACACCGTTTGCATGGCAACTGTTTAAAGGTCATGAATCGTGAATCATTATCATTGTTGATCTTTTCTGTGCTCTCTATGCTTTGGGGCAACAAACACACAAAGACAGTCTTTTTACTGAGCGAGAACTGAAAACTTCAAGTTCTTAAGGCGTTTCTACTGTTCTATATGTTAAGTCGTAGTCGTCTTCTAGGAGGAAAGTCGAGCGCTGAGCATGCCAGTCATATTAATTGGTTATGGTGTTTCAAGATTGTAATGCAAGTTTCAAGCTTTATTTAGCTGTCATTCTGCAACACACGGTTGTACAATGAAATGCAAGTCTCTTTATCATAGCACAGTGTTGAGGATGAAATGAGGTGTCTCAAAGTTGGGGAATAAAACTGCTCTGTAGTCTGGTGGTACAGTAGCAGATACTTCTGCATCTTTTGCCAGATGGCAGCAGGGTGAACAGACTGTGGCTGGGGTGGGTGTTGTCTTTTAGTATCCTAATATGAAGACATCTCACCTTACCAATGTCCCTGATGTTCTCTAGATGGGTACCAGTGATGTTCTGGGCAGTTTTTATCATGTGCTGTAGAGTCTTCTTGTCCTGAGCCATGCAACATGCATGTTTGTGATGTTTACAGTAAGGATGTTTTCGATTGGTCCTCTGTTAAAGCGAAACTCTCGCCAAAATGCAACCTAGGGTCTTTTTGAGAATGTACCCGAGTCAAACCTTTGTGTAAAAGCATAATTATGACAAAAGAGGCACATTTAAGACTTACCATATTTTCGCTTTCGGGTCAAAATCATTTTCACTGGGAGTGCTAGGGGCATTTCTATGTTAGTATCAAAATCACTATTTTTAAAACCCTAAGAGGGCTCGATACAACATGAAACTTTGCTCATACTATCATCAGGGTCTCTACACATGAACACAAGCATTGAGAACATTGTTTGTGTACACAGAGTTCGCTAAAAAGAAAGTTTATGACCAACTCACGTTAGCAGCGGCTTGTTCTGTTCGCCGCTGTCCTGCCAGTGAGAAGTATCGATCTCCGAATGTGACTTAACATTGAGGACAGTTAAGGTGGAACGCTCCTAAAGCTTAGTTCCATATAAATGCACAGGTAATTTGTGGCGCTTTTGTCGTAATTATGCTTTTAAACGAACACTTGACTCTGGTACATTCACAAAAAGACCCTAGGTTGCATTTTGGTGAGAGTTTCCCTTTAGTTAACCAGAATCTGTCTCTGGAATTCAACATTCTTAAGTTTCCCAAGTTTCCGCAGGAAGTAGAGTCTTTTCTGTGCTTTTTAAACCAGAATGTTAATGTGTGATGACCATGATGGTTCTCTGTGATGTTGATTCCCAGGAACCTGAAACTGTATACCTGCTGCACCTCAGCTCCCCTGATGTAGGTGTGTGTCGTTGCCTCATTTTTTCCTAACAATCAGCTCCTTGGTTTTGCTGACATTGAGCAGGAGACTTTTCTCTGTAACCACTCTGCAAGATTGTTTATTTCCCTCGATATGAACTCTTGTTGTGGTGTCGTCTGCATATTATCTCTACGTTTAGGAGTGCAGTCATGGGTGCACAGTGTGAAGAGGAGGGTTCTGAGCACATAACCCTGAGGGGCTCCGGCATTGACCACTAACATAGAGGCCATGTGACTGCCAATCCGTACTCACTGGGGTCTGATTGTGAGGAAGTCCAATGTTAAGTTCCTATCAGTTTAATGGGTGAGTTTGTGTTGAATGGTGAGCTGAAGTCAACAAACAGCATTCTGATGCAGGTTAAGTAGCAACAATAATCAGGGGAAATTATAAAAGTTAAATGTCAGAGGCAGCGTGAGCAGACAAATTAATCATTTAATTTAAATAGTATTTCACCACAAAAGTCCTTTGTCTCCTTCAGACAACCACACAGTTACCTTTCAGAGTTCAGAGGAGAAGAAAAGGATCTACTTTAGTGTGATTCAGTCTTGTCTTGCACTGCAGCTTCGCCCATGGAGTGTTTTGGCTACCGACACACAGGGAGAGAGGAGACACTGTCTGTCTTCTCCTGACACACTCTATGACATGTCTCTTCACATGATCGATGGCGACCTGCAGTATCTGCTGCCTGTATGTCATGTAAGACTTGTGGCTCTGCAGCCCACAATCATTTCCAGCATCTAGCCTCCATCTACTAATGAAAGTGGGTTTGGAGCGCTAATGAGGGGGGGAGTCATTAGCTGGCAGACTGACAATAATAACCTGACCTTGTTTCATATTATGCAAGGTTGTTATAGTTGTTTAGAGTTTATGCTTCGTCACTTTAATTTTTCCCTACCTGTCTGACTAAACATCAGCAGCAGTTTCACAAAAAACTGAGCCTGGTCAGGGATTAAATTGATCTTTAATCCGTGTGTTGTTAAGTGCCCTACCCTTACCGTTTAGAAGTTTACCATGCTGGTTACTTTACTCGCAAATTGACAAGAGAACTAAAATTATCAGAATCTGTGAAATATGTGTTTATCTAACAAAACCAAAACCAAAACCTTGTCAGATCTGGACGTAGCCTGATGATGATTGCCTTTTGATGTCAGTCCTGTATTCTAGGACATTATCTATCATGTAAAAATGCAGCAAGCAATGCAGAGGTATGAAACCAGGTAAATCTGGAGCCGGGACTGGTTTTAAACTTTCTCATTCTGAGGTAACCTTCAATAACCTTTTACGTTTTAAGGGAAGGTTTGAAAGCACACAGTTCTTCTGTCTGTGTGTTTATGCTCAGGTATGCTTTTGCATATTTGCTTCTGTGGCGACTGAAATTATGGCCGTTTGGCTGTTTGCAGATGGAGAGTGCCACACAAACACACGCACACCAACGTTCTCTACCTTTAACGACAACTCTCTCCGTCAAAACACCAAACTGCCAACAAGTGGGTGTGTTTCTCCAAAACTGATATTTTGACTCAAGCCCTGCACCCATCACATGCTGTGCCACAGCTGCCCTTTTATTATTTACCTTTGGATTAGACACGGCAGCTCAAATCCTTCTCCTTCATTTAGCCTCTGTCCTCTTCTGAGAATGTGTGGATGAGCTGCTGAGTGCCAGCTCTTTAGTCTCTGTTTACGTTGTCGGAGCTTCTAACAAGTGCATTTATATCATCGCTGAGTCAGCTGACCTGTGAAAAATTAATTATTTTGTCATGGATGTGTCAAAGCCTGTATAGGATTCATCACACTTCTGGTAGCACTTTATTTTAGGGGTGTGCAAGACTGACATGACACTATCATCACCATGTCAATGGAGAGAGTTTGAAGACAGGGAATAACAGTATGAGGGTGGTTTTCTTGCCGAGTCGGCTCGTGGTAGCCCAGGGCTGTGTCAGATAATAAGGGAACTCACTCTTTGGCTAAACTGATTTACTGTACTACAATTTAGACTGATCATTAATGATCAGTCTAAATTGTAGCACTGTCAATCAGGTCAAGAAAAATATTAATGACACATTATAATGGACCAACTTCACATGGCAGTTGGACCTACTATGATATCTTTAGGACAGGTTATGTTGTCTTGGTTAATGTGGAGACATCTCAAGCATTTAACAGCGACATAACTGATTAAATGACACTTAATGAAAGCTATCATAATTATCCATAAAGACTCATTCATGTTCATGACAGTTGTCATGTGAGTCTTATACACACCCCTCCAGTGCATTTTACACATCACGCTGAAATGTATGAGTGAGCTCATCCGTGGAAAATATCAGTAACGTGTAGTTTAGTAGGAAGAAAAAAACCTTTGCCTCCTACTGAGCTGCCCTGAAGCTTTCAGAAGTCTGTTTGCAGATTGGACAACTTCTTCTTGCTTTACTGTAAATTAACTGACCACTATCAGCTAAATGAAAATGTCCCAGATCGTTTCAGGTTAGAGGGAAACCGTCAATGCAGTTTAGTGATGTAAAGCATTTGGATTAATCCACCTGCAACACATGTACTGTAAATGAATGACCTGATCCCATGTCTTCACAGAAATACTTGTTTTTTAATGTTACCATGTATTTCAAGAAGTGGGAATAGTCAGTAGCAGTATTACAGCTCAGTCTAGTGCACATTGCACTTGCATATCCCAAGCTACACTGCCATATGACAAAATCTCAACAGACAACATAAACAGGAAAAAAATTTGCAATGCACAGCATTTAACTTGCAGAGAAGTTGTGAACAATAGTGAATTTTGTGGTGCGGCTTCAGTGGGCGGGTGTCATTCAATAGATGGTACTCTGCCAGGGGGACTGTGGAGGGAACATGAGATAATATTTTCCTGTCACATTTATCTGAAGGTTGTCTTTCATTCCGAGCAGTCCGCCACAATACACAATGTGGAGCGCTTCCAGAAATACAAGAATGACATCATGGACCTGCAGGACTTCACTGTGCTCAAAGACATGGTCCAAAACGCTTAACAGTGCCATGAATGCAGTCGTTTGTCACATCAAGGCTTTTCCATGTGGGAATCACACCTCACACAATGACAGTGTTAGACACCTTCTACAGTGGCGTGGATTGCATGTGTAAAAGAATTCCCCATTTCTGTGCCCCCCTTGGGCTTCATTTACATTCGTATTAGAGGAGGAGATGAGCCCATGCGAGGTTGTTTGCTGTGAGAACGACACTCGCAGCTGAGCAAACACCGCCAACACCCCGCATGCTCTCTCGCACACACACACACACACACACACTCAAAGTCTTACAGTCAATGCCCTGTGTATTATACATGCATAATCAAGACATAAGCGGATGTAAACAGTCCAGCAACTGGTATCTATTTGATTAATGGACTAGAATGTCTTGGTTGACACAAACTCTGTCTGCCCTCACTGTAAAATAGTCTAACTTTACATTTCTGTAATCGCAAAGATTTTTGTTAAACTACATGATTTCTACCAGCAGGTGATTTCCTTTGAAGACATTGTGTGTAATGATGGTCACGGTATTTGTAGAAGCTTTTCTTTATCTCTTGAAAATGTGCTTTGAATTGTAAGTATTAGTATAATAATTAATAATAGTAATTATTAATTTATTAATTAATTAATTAATTATTAATTATAATAGTAGTAGTAAGTTTGAATTGCAAGTATTAGTATAATAATTAATAATAGTAATTATTAATTAATTAATTAATTAATTATTAATTATAATAGTAAGTAGCCTCTGTTTCTGACACGTTTACTAGTTTTCACGTGCTGTTATGTAATCAGCCAAAGCTCTTGACAACATACTGTCTCCCAGTGCTGCAAAATATGTTACAATACTACAATATTCTTGGTAAGTTGTAACTTTTAGAATAAGTTTAGTAAGTTTGTGTAATGTCATAGGACAATACATTTATTTTAATGTTGTGTATAACACACTTGTTGGGGCTGGACAAACTGCCAGTCTCCAGTATGTTCATGGCAATTGTGCACCCATATTTGGAAGCTGTTTTAAGTTTGAGTACCACGTCCCAATCACCAGGTGATGGGCCCCCGAGTCCTTGTCCACACTTGTATTTAATATTATCTATGTGTCTCTTTGTTATTTTGAGATATGACATCATAAAAGCATAATGGCAGAGGGAATACGTGATGCACCATGTACCTCTGGAAATCCCTGTTAAATCATGCTATGTTAAAAAAAAACTAAAGCAAAATAATAATAATAATAATAATAATAAATAAGATTTAAAAAATGCTTTTACCCAGATTTTAATAACATTTTTCTTGCATATTTATTTCTGTGACTCAAAATACATTTATCCACTTCAGTGAATTCTTTGCCTTGTATTGTGTGTTTTGTTTAACATTTAATTATGCTCTAATTTACCCTGAAATAGCTCAATTGAACAGTAATATTAAGTGTTCAGATTTTTCTCAATATAGGCCCGATAGGAAGAATATAGCTAAGGTATATAGCATTCGGTGCATGAGGTCAGTTGGAGTGGACAGATGTATTTCGCTTTGTGACAAAAAATATTTACAGGAAAAATATTGTTATAAAAGTATTTCTAAAATCTTTTTTTAAGTTGAAAAATAAAATTTGTATCCAATTTAACAGCTATTCCTGAATCACTTTTTATACAGTTGATGCATGATGCAGAAGACATTCAAACAACTCCTTCAAAACATTATGACTTTGTGATTTAATAATTCATGCATGTAAATGTTCATTCTCAAACATAATGTAATATCCATTTATTACATAAAGAATTAGTTTAATTAAAAGTATAACATTTGCAGAGATTTTGAAAAAATCAGGACAAATGACGAATAGGAAACGGGGTCATAGAGGAGACTTGGCACCAAGTAGACCAAATTCTCGCCACCAAGGTCAGTTCAGTCTGTCTGTTTGTCTGTCTGTCTGTCCCGCTTATCTCAGCAGGCACTAGCTCTTTGAACAAAAACTCATAACTGAGCTGCACACTAGATGAACTCTTTCTGTCTCTGATTGTTTATTTCAGAGGAAGAAGTGAGAGGATAGTGAGGGCGGGGGGGCAGGCAGGATGGGGTGAAAGCCATGGACACTTGATGTAATGGAAACTGTCCCTCTGCAGATGTCCACCTCTGACCTCCTAACAACTCCAAACAATGCATTCTTTTACCACAAATATGTTGTAGGCCTTACAGTGTGGCACTGAGTGAACTTGTGGGGGTGTGTGCGATGTTTGTGCGTGTGTGTGTGCCAAGTCAGAAGTTCATCTGTAGCACTAGCTGAGTCAGTTGGTTATTGTCTTAATAACCTGTGGATTGGCAGGAAACCTGTACACCACTAACCCAATCAGCTCTCGTGTTGCAGAGCGCGTGCTGTAATCACATGTCACTTACCTCTAGACTGATTTAAAGGAGCGCTATGTACTTTTGGGGAAGAAATTCTAATCAGAAGAGAAAGCTTTTTTTCTGCCTAGATAAATCAAATTGACAAACTCTCTTTGTTTTCATGGCTGAATAAACAAACAGACCTTAAATGACCACACAGTTTGAAACTGTTTTACTTTGTTTGCATTTGGCGGACGATGCAACCTTTCTAGCTTCAAACAGTGTTCTGTGACCTTATTTTCCTCAGCTTGAGAACAGCTTGTTTATTCAGTTATGGAAAAAATAAATATGTATAGTAAATATTAACATTCTGGGTTTAAATTTCATATCAAAAAATACATAGTGGCCTTTTAACTAAGAGTTCCTGACAAAAATGTAAAAATGAAAAACAGCCATTGTTGCAATTGGCAGCTTTTTTTCAGGATATTTAAATTTACTTTAAAGCTGCAATAGCTGCTCCCCCAACTTTATATTTCTTCTCACCTCTATGGAACATTTTAGCATCTTTTAGCTCCTTGTATTGTTTTTTTCATGGTGTAGCATTTTGCAACTAGCCAGATATTTTTTACTCAGGTGTTTTCACAGAAACGGAGCTAAAAGGAGAGTAATGCATCTACAGTACCTGTCAGTGCACTCAACTCTGTCTGCCTGGGAGCTCCCAGTCATCACGGACAATTAAGTGATGACAGGGCTCGCCACGGCCCGAGTGGGACCTAACGCAGCATCCGAGGTGAACAGTTGCAAGGAATACAGTACCAAGGTGTTTTAGTTGCCAGGTTTGGCCCTTGGCCTATTGTTAATCAGCTAATAGGACTGCCTATCGCTTGCTGCGTTGCTACGGGCAAGAGGTAACTGTCTAACTGCAGCTAAGCTCCTTAACATCACTCGGTACTGGACTCCCTGTCACCAGACTGGCAGCAGTTGGTCTCAGAGTTTTTGGTCCCAACGCCATGCTCACTTGGATCCGGGACAGTTAGCTACTGTTAGTGCTTACTTGAGCAACGAATTTAGCCTTCTGCTCATCAGGAAACACCGTAAATCAGAGAGGGCTCAGCCGAGCAGCCGGAGAATATTAGAGGGAATGCAGACTACTGTATATCCATAAAATATGATCCAGTTTCACCCAAATCAATTTACAATGAATAAAGTTGTAAATCGTTATTTTTGTACAGTAGTCAGTGTCTGTCTGATATTAAAGCTTAGCTCTGTGCCACTAACTCACCACTTAAAGATGAAGATTGAATGGTGGATGGCATTGTATTAATGGCTGTGATTAGTTAGTACAAGCTGACGTAAGCAATCATGACTTTTTGCTTTACAGGAAGACATGACTTGATCGATTTTGATTAAAAGATATATATATGTAATTTTTTGGCATCATTTTTTCAAATAGCCCTCAATATAACCGTGGATGTGATCTAAAATTGTCAAAAGGGCATTTTTAATTTCAGCATGCAAAATGATGCCTGTTGAGAATATCCTTTGTTTCTAAATGAAACCTCAGTCGGGTGGATAGTTGATACCACAAGTACTGTCTTTCCACCATCCAGACAGAAAACTACATGCCTGTCTAGTCAATCGTGTTTTTATCAGAAGCTGTATTATGTTGGCCCCCTGACTTCACTAATGTCACTGTCTGGATGCCTGCCCCAGTCATTATACAAAACTATCTTAGATGAATTTCAGACTAAAGCCTGCAACACTTGTCTTAAGATAAGCAGTTGTAAGTACCACTTTCCTGATATGCTTTTTAATGACACAGTCAGTTTAAAATGGTGCTCTACTGCCAGAACTACATGTACAACAAAGTAGATAAAACTGTTTATAAACCAGACCTGGGCTCGATGAGGGCAGACAGCTAATAGCCAGATATGTATTCATAATGTGTTTATTTGATAGGATCAAGCCAGCACAGTATAACACGACTTGTCATCAGCACAATGCCATCTTATTTCTACTTATACACGCTCTGTTGGCTCAAAATGGGAGCTCGGACTGACTGTGACACACACACACATGCACTCACAGATGAGATGAGAATCCAGCAAACACATTTCATCAAATATAAGACGAGATCCTGACAAGAGAAACTCAACCATTAAAAGTTTGGGTCTGTAGCAGCCACGTATTTGGTTAC
>OMLP01001680.1:33409-45271 GCA_900302685.1 Spondyliosoma cantharus
GTGCAGACTCATTAGAGTGAAAGATCTGCACAGTCAGCCATATTTATTTATTTATTTATTTATTTATTCATTAATTAATTAATTTATTTATTTATTTGTTTGTTTGTTTATTTATTTATTTATTTATTTATTTATTTATTTATTTATTATTATTATTATTGTTAATTAAAAAGGTTAATTTAGGCAGGTATATATTGTGTATAGTAAACAGATTAGGGTAAAGAGATATCTAAGGACGGAAAATAAATAAATCGTAGTGTTTTTTTACAAGTACTGAGTTGACCAGAATCTTCTCCTATTTCTCTCAAGCCAACCCCCTACACAGACACACCCTTCTTGCTAGACTTCCCTTACTCGTGTCTTTATTGGTCATGTTTTTGATGCATATAATTGGCTTTATTGGCTGAATTAGAATAAATGTGAATAATGACTCACCTGATGTTTGTTTTTAATGGCTGAACGGCCTTTTCTTGGCTGCCCTTATAAAACTTATAAAAGTACTACAACATTTCCTGACGGAACATGGCCTAGAAATATGAAATGAAAACACATCGTAGGAGGAGCGGAAGAGGGGGGGAGAGATGGAGGGGGAGTCGCATGAGAAAAACAGCTTTGCAACACAGACTTCATTGATTACTCGCCTGGTGGCTACTCTGTGTGTGTGTGTGTGTGTGTGTGTGTGTGTGTGAGAGGGTGTCTCAAAATGTGCATGTGTGGTATACCATTACCTGAGAACAGGTCCTCTCTGTTGACCCTTGCAGCCCGCCTACCCCAATTTCTGCTTCAGGGTTGGATAAGAGGACGTGTCAATCAAACCTACTGGGTCATAGTAAATATACTGAAGAGTCACACACATGCACAAAGGAAAACGAATGTAAACATCCCCTTTGAGTGGCACAGATGATGTTTATGTCCAGAGCTGAACTCTGCAGTTCATCTTATTTAGTTGGATGAATCATTTGGTCATTGGTGGCATTTGTATGCAAATGAGAGTTATCAAAACACTGTTAGCATCTGTAGTGCGTTAGAAAAGAGTTCTTGTGTTGCTCTGGCACAAAAGTCCCCTCCAACAGGCCAAACCCCCTTTCGCTCTAATTATTATCTAAGCGGACCAACTTGTACACTCAGAAGCACACGTAGGAGCACGCGGAAACAAGAATAAATACTCTAAATTACATTGGGCATTAGTTAGTCAGACTGCTGCAGAAATACTGTCAGCTCACAGAATAGATTGCTTCTTTTATCTTACTTAGTTAAATATTTTAATCTGACATGCACACAGCCCTGTTATGAGCTCAAGTGCTTTTTCATCAACACTTATACTTGCAAAGATTTCTTTATCAACAATGTTTTCAAACATTCCTGTAAAATTTTAGGTTTGGATTTGGTCAAGCTTGCATTCATACAAATATCACCATCCACCCATTGTCACTACATCACTTTTATCTATCTATCTTGACATCTTTGCTCTCTTGTAAACTAGTTGTCAGGCACTCTCAGTCCCAGCAGGTGGTGTTGTAACTGTTTCTGGACACTATTAGCCTGGTAATTTATTTCCTCCATCAAGGAAGTTATGTTTTCACCTATGTCGGTTTGTTGTTCGACAGGATCGTCAGCAGGATCACAGAAAGTAAACTGAACAGATTTCCATGAAACGTGGATAGAGGATGAGTCTCTGCCCAGAATAGACCCCATTTATGTCTGATGCTGATCTCGACGAAGGGACAGTCGCAGGAATTTTTTTCATGTTTGTTAATTCCTCAGGGAATAATGCATGGTGGTGTCTACAGTATGACTACAATATGCTTCAATTATGGTCAAGCAGTTATGGGTGGTATAACATTTAGACTATTATGGTGATATAGAGTTTGATATTGGACTCGATAGAGTTTAAGGACACTGTTGGGCCTTGGTGGAGTATGTTCTCTACTGCTTGCCATTCTAGTTGGTAATTTTGACAGTGAATGAACTAAAAATTGGCCTCAAGCCAATTTGTAATCTTATTTATTTTCCTTCTAAACACAAAAATGTTCATACACCTAATATTCCACCTGGGGTTCACCTAGTTGGGAACTACTGGCTCAGAGCACATAACTTGATGAAATGGTGAATTATGAATAATAATTAATGCTTTCACTAGATTGACTTAGAAATGTACATTATATGCAGATCCTGTTTTGGTAGTTTCTATTGAGGGAATGACTGATGACTGAACCACAGGCCATATATGGTTTGATCTATTCTTCCCTGTGATCTGCCTGCATTCCTGTTTATGGCCACGAGGTGGTGGCAGAGTGCTTGTATGTATGAGCAAGGCTGTGTTACAGGTTCCTTCTCAATTGTCCTGTGTTAATGCCCTGCTCGGAAGTTACAATCTATTACAAGCTGATATGCAAATATATTTTTTGGTAAATTTGCATGGGACACAGATGCATGATATTCCTGTTTAGGGCTAAAATCACTGTTAAGGCTTCCTGTCTATAGGACATATTTCAAATAATAATGTGATCTATGACATTATCCAAAGCAGCATTTAAACTGATTTAAGAATTTCATATACACTGAGTCATAATGTCACATGGGGATCATATGATTTCCCATCTGTGTTCTGAGACTTAAATCATTATTTCTGTGAATAAATTTATAGGATCACCGTGCGATACGCTGTGACAGTAAACCAATTAGACTTTATTGTTGGGATGGTTGCTAGGTAGAGCGGGAAGTGAGACAGAGGTGAAGGGTGATGGGGTTACTCTTCCTGGAATCCAGAGGCCCCTAAATGGGATCACAATGTAAAGAAAAAAAGGGTCGGGAAATACTCATAAGAATGTGGCAGCTTTTCACCAGGTACTGCACATGAAAGTGTCCACTTTGGTATTTGTTGACACCATAATGCCTGATAGAGGATATGGTTCATCCATATCCTTAAATAAGGCCACTTGGACCAGTTTAGTAGGTGATGGCTTAGTAACTCCAAATGAATAGGGGGAGGCATATCAACAGAGTAGCCATGAAGAACTGCTAACTGTAGCTACCATACTAGGTGGTGCAGCTAGCAGTCCTGGGAGCTAGGAGCAAGGAAGTCTTGCTGTTGTTAAAACGTTATTTCTTTCACATTCTGTTGTTTATTTTCAAACAAAAATTCATACATATTGTGACTTTACAGCCTGTCCCCATTTCAGATTCTGACTGATGCGGGTCAGATAGCCAAAGGAAAATAAGCTGCTCTATAGTCTGGTGGTACAGCACTAAAAGGTTTACTTTGTTGTTCAAAGAGGCGGCCAGAGTAAACCTTCAAACCTTCAAACCTTCCTGTAGCTTACATTTACATGGTCTGACCAGTGTTTGGAGGTAGACGGGTGTAGTTCCATTGACGGCCTTGAAGGCCAGTACTATCATCTTGAAACGGACTCGGGCCGCAACAGGAAGCCAGTGAAGGTCACAGAGGAGGGGTGTCACATGGGAGAATTTGGGTAGATTGAAAACAAGGCACTGCATATACTGCAACGGTTTAGTCGCAGAGGCTGGGAGTCCAGCTAAGAGCGAGTTGCAGTAGTCCAGGCGGGAGTTGACCAGTGCTTGGACCAGGAGTTGCGTTGCGTTCTTTGTGAGGAAAGACTCTAAAGACTGTAAAGGGCAAATCTGCAGGATCGGGCCACAGCAGTTTGGGGTGCAGGATCGTCTATCGTTGAGAATTACGCCTAAGTTCCTCGCAGTCGCTGTAGGTGATACTGCGACGTCCTCAACAGTGACTGACAAGTCCATGCGAGGGCAGTCTTTCCCTGTGATGAAAAGGAGTTTAGTTTTGAGCTTGACGTGGTGCACAGTTGTCCAAGTGGAGATCTCTGCCAGACATTCTGAGATGCACGTTGCAACGTGAATGTCGGAGGATGGGGGAAAAGAGAGGAACAGTTGTGTGTCATCTGCATATTAGTGGTGTGTAGTTTAAGGAAAATACAATTTTACATTTGTTATAAGTTTTACACATTGAAAACAACTGTACAAGTAGAAGTAGACATAATCAAAAGCTACGTGGATGAAGGTTCTGATTCGTCCAGGTCATGGTAATTCTAAGTGCAGTATCCTAGGCAACAGGACTTTTAGTGTCTAAAAGACGTTTCACCTCTCATCCAAGAGTATTTAGAAAAGTACTTATTTAGGATTGCTAGTCAAATAAAACATTGCATGATTTACTTTTACTTTAGAATGTTATTGGTATTTTGCGACCATTATTTTTGCAGGGTTGCTTGTAGTGACAAGTCTGCATATAATTATCACCTAACTCTGTAGTTCCCCTCAACTATATAGTGCTTTTGAGTCTTTGAGCTCAACTTTACGGTTTTGGCTCATTCTCACTGTTCTCACAATCCCCAGCTGTAGCAGAAACTGTTTTTAGCAATGACAAATCCACTGAATGATACCTATCCAGGAGACATACAAAATGATCACCTAGCTGGTAAACAAAGTGGAGCACTGAACTGCTACAGCACCACATATTCTCCTCAGAGGTTGTCGGAGACATAAAAGGAGCCAAAAGGAGGGTGAATATTGGACTCCATTTTTGCTGGTTGTGTTAATAGGACACTGTGTGCCAGCAAACTTGCCACAACAATTTTGTAAGGTGGCAATATGGTATTGTCATGTTTACAAATTTTTCTGCAATTTGTTGTCCAGAAAAAAGTGTAATTGCAGGGGATTATATTCAGAAAAGATGCCCTCAGATCACCTCAGGTTAATTAGGCCCTGAGAAGGCTTAGTGGTTGGTAGGAAGTTGAGAGGCTATGATTATACAGTATATATGTAGGATGCTGTGAAGGATTGTCAGGGTCGCCCACAATCTGTCCCCTCCCATCCCCGTCTCTCTTCCTGACCCCCTCTCACCCATCTTCACCCCATCCCATTCCACACCCCCTTTCTGTGGCTAATCCATGACTAATCAAGCTTCTCCCCCTGGGGGGTTTCCTCCCTCACCCTCTCTTTAAATCTTAAACCTATCATCTGCTCCATTAGAGACCACCCCACCCTTTTTCCTCCCCTCCAACTGTTTATGTAGTGTGTTCTGACCAGCATGGCTCCCAGGTTCTGATCAAACTCAAGATTGTACCTACAGCAGTGTTTGTGTAACAGTACAAAAATATATCAGTCATTGTTTTCTTTCCCCTAAATGGCCTAAATAGGCCGTATACATTCTAGGGTTATAGGGGTCACTGATATCCTTGAATGTAGAGTTTATCTTTCAGCTTAACCAACAGTAGTCTTGTATTCAGTTTGAAAACAACGATCAACAAGTCCTGATTAATCTCCAAGTTGAGCAACCAGCAAAAAATAACAATGTGTGTGCAGTCAACAAGCTTTCAGCTGAGAAAACTGGGCCACGGCTGATCTTGTTGCTGTCAACAGCCAATCAGATTTCCTCTCGCACCAGCTACAATGTCCGAGTCAGTAGCAGCATGAATAGCGTGTTACACGTAATAACTGTGTGGGATGCTCTGATTGCATCTCTATGGCTGTTTTGTTTTGCTACAAAGGATTCAAAATAGCAAGTCAAGAATTGTTGATGCTGTGCGAGGATTGGCTGTCTTATTCCGTTTTAATGAGTGACGTGAGTTTTTAACAATAATTGAAAATATCCAATGAAATCAAATTTTCAAAAATACCACGGCAAATCACACAAAATGTGCTTTTCCCCCAGTGCCAACTTCCCCAGCTAAAAATGACTGTGTGAGGTGACCTAAAGAGGACAGTTCACCCCAAAAGACAAAAATGCATATTTTTCTTCTTTTTTTTTATAGTTGCCAAGTTTTGGATATATCAGCAATAGAGATGTCTGCCTGCAATGCAAACAACAGTTTGTATATATGTTTATATGATTAGTTTGTACAAGTTAGTACAAATCTTTTTCCTTACTCATAAATAACTTATTGAAACCTTGCACTGAACTAACAAATACGTTTGTTCTCTATTTCTTGCCAGACACCTGGCAACACTTCTTCTCATATTTTCTTTATAGTACAAAAATGCTAAAGTACACATCTCTATGCACATTTGTTTTTAACAGTGGAAATCTTTTTGTCCTCATAAATTACTTTCTTGATCCTTTCTTACAGCAGTAGTAGGTGTTCCAGGTGGTCGGGCTTACACTGATTACATTACTTGCCCACCGCCTCCACCGCCATTTTCCTTTTTAAAAAAACAACAATTCGACAACGGAAGCTATTATTACAAACTCCCACAAACTATAAAATACTTCCCCAAACATATTTTAAATGGATCCACTTTCACCAAATGCTTCAAAATGACGTTTTGCTCTGCAGTCCTTCCTGTAGACACATTTTTGAAGAATGACAGAGGTGCTAACTCAACACATTGCATTTCCTTGGATGAGTCTTCTTCAAAATAAAAGTCAACTTGCTTGTTTGTAAATAGAATTAAGTTTATATTTCAATTGCATCTGAAGCTGTAGTTTCAATTAGTGTGAACACTAATTGGGGGGGGGGTGGTTAGGGTTAAAGTTAGGCTGGAAGTTTGCGCTAAAGAAGTTGATTTTAAATTTCGACAGCAATGTCTCTTTCTAGAAATCATGCCCCTGCTACACATTCAATTCACACACTTCTTGTGAGCAGCTCCATGTAGGTATTATTTCCATTCTGTATCACGGCGCAGAGGGAAGTGGGCATCTACCATCTACTCATGGACAAGAGGCTAGCTCACAAAGCTAGGAGGGATGCCATTAATGTTTATATCCCACCCTGTCACAAGCATGAACCTGTCGTCCATGAATAGATGCACACTCTGCATGGTGATACGTTGTTATTCAGTAGAAAAAAAATTGTTCCATATGAAACTGCTAACAACAACTTCGACGAATTACCTTGTGTTTGCTTAAGTTGAATCTTTTCTGAAAAACTGAGAATTGATATAACCCCAGGAAAATTACCTTTTTGGAGCTTTCTGAACCTGAAGGATAAAAGGCGTAACTAAAACTCAGAATTTCAACAACTATTGCCAGATTTCCACCAAAATGTTGCCAAATTTTCAGAAAATGGGCAAAGAATTAATGCAGGTTTTCATCTATTGCCATAATGTCAATTAGGAATCAGTTCATCTAGATAAACAGTACTAATGTAAAAATGATGATTAATTTCAGGGTTATTATAGTTTCCTTTAATCACAAAGTGTTTCAATCACTTTTTTGTGCAATGCTGAGTCGTGATTTTTTCTGAATGTACGGCATATCTTGAAACATGCATAAAAGCAGGTGGACCAAGTGTAAACGACAGAAAACATGAAGAAAAATGATTCGTCTTTTACATGATATGTTTATATCACACATCGCCTGAGCAGACAGTGCTGACTTCACCATTATCTCTCCATACACCCATAAAGCCTTGCGGTTTGGGATTGTTTCCTGTAATTGGGTTAGGCTTTATCTGAACCCAAAACAAACTTGAGTCATGAGAGAAAGTGAGTTTTTTCCCCTAGAAGTGTAGTATTATACTGAATTAAACCATGATCCTGAACAAACACCTCCACTCAATGATCCTCAGCAGCAGTCCAACCGTCATCCTGGACCTCAGCAAACATTTAGAGAAGCACAATGCGACAGAACAGGCATCCCTTTGTCATCAGCAACATGGGGCCTCTCTCCCTCTCTCCATGATCAGTGAGCTGCAGCAGAGTCCACACTTTGAAAATGCTCCCATTCAACCTTTTGTATTTTTTAATCTTTTTTTTTTTATCTTAATTTTCAGTCAATTTAAGCGTTGTTGATAAAGACTTGATCGAGTCATTGTCATTAACCCCAGTTTAGCCATAATCACACTCATTTAAGAAGCAGTCAGAGTGGTTGACATCACTGTTCTTTAAATCCGCAGTGATGAGTTATTTGGAGTGAGTAGTATTTGTGTTTCCTAACATTTTACAAGTTCATGTTGTATGCACAATGAAACAGCCGTCGAAAAAAATTGACACCATCAGCATTCCGAGAGGTTCCCAATAAACCTTTGCTTTCACTGTGCTATTTCGTCTGCCACCTGTCACAAAATAACGAAAGCGGACTCATCCAGTTCCTGTGTTGTTTGAAGTTGCTACTGTGAGGAAAAACAGAAAAGATCCAGTTGTTCTTTGTGAGAGCAGCGGCCGTTTCCAAAAAGAAAGAGGAGAAAGAGTAGTCGCACTGATTGAAATCATCTTCACATGTATCAATGGTGGTACAACAACCATGTTACCGTGTTATTTACATGTTAATCAGAGATAACCGTGTTAAAATGTATGAAGTTGGATGAAAGGACAGTACGTGCTTATAAATATATTTCAGGTCAGTATATTTTTCTCTCTTTGACATGATTAAATCCATAATCAGTAAAATTGTAATAGTAAAAATTTAAATTTAAATTGTTTGTGGGACATGTCAAGAAATATCACCAAACTCCGGTCACTGTACAGCTCAAGACAAATGACTGACCTTCAGGTTTGCTATGTTCGGTTCATTATGTCTTATGACTCAAGTATTAGATGAGAAGACGATGGCTCCTTTTGAAATGAATCATGCATGCCCCTTAAGATGGTTTATTGTTGACATTTGTGCACCTGCAGCGTTATCAATAACGCACCTTATCCTAACTCTGTGTAAAGGCTGACGTGCTGAACATGTGGCACGAGGGACAGGCCGACAGATCACAAGCATGACCCAGAGAACACACACAGATGGGAAGAGAGGATAGAGGGGAAAGGAGGAGGTGGAGGAGGAAAAAGGAGGAGAAGGGGGGGAGAGAAGGAGGGTGTAGTGGACTAACTAACTCTCTAATCTGCCCGTCTGAGAGAAAATCAAGTGTGCTTTGCTGTAGAGTGCCAGAGGAGGGGGAGTCTGTAATTACACAGGGAGAGAGGAGGGGAGGGAGAGGGAGAAAAAGAGAGAGATGTCAGGGAGTTACAAACAGAGCAAGGGACAGACAACGGACAGAGAAAGGGAGGACGTAGCGAGAGAGGAAAAGAAAAGAAAAGAGAAGAAAGGACGAAGGAACAACGGACAGGACAGGGAGAAGCTGACGGTTGTTCCTTGAGTATTTTTATTTCCCTGGATCTCCTGGATTTACTTTTACACACTTTGCAGGACTTTCCATGTGCATCCTGTCAAAGCTGGAGCACCGTGTCTTGCCTGTTTGCACACGTGTAGTGTTTCATTGCCACAGTTAACGGGATCATTTGCACAGTTCATGCAAGACATAGGAAGAGGATGGGAGCCTTTCACCTCGCTCTTGCTGTCTTCGTCCTCCTCTCCTCTCCTGCACGAGCCCAGTGGTGGAGTTTCATTTGGGCGAACCCTAAAGCCAGCACCAGCTCTTCTCCTTCCTCCCTTCCTCCTGCCGTCACATCTCCATCCATCACCTCCATGAGTGACACCCCAGGGACAACAGAGTGGCTGGTAACGGAGAACGGAGTGGCAGAGAAAGCTCTGCAGGCTAACACTCAGACAGAGGGGTCTGTGCTGACCCCTACACCCAGCCCAGGAGTATCAGTCTTTAGACACAGCACTGCAGAACCTGGGACGTTACCTCCAGAGGCCAACACAGGTGGACGCAGCAAAGCCAGGGCCCAGTACAAACCACTGAAACACTGGAAGGGTGGTGAGTGTTCGGGATTATTAAAGAGAAGAGGGTTCCATTATAGTTGCATTTTATGCTGCTTGCCCAGCTCTCTTAGAGCAAGAGAAAGTTAGACCAATAGTTACAAACCATTTTGGCTTGTGACCTTATAGAAAGCAATGTCTACATGCAGACTGGTCTCCTCAATCTGCAAAGTTATACAAGTAGAAACAACTTAATTGTGTGCAGTGCATACACCAAAGTCCAATTATGCATGCAGGTAGTACACAAATCCTTCTCTTTAGCTTCTGTGGAGATCAGGTCCGTTGTCAAGTGACTTTTGTCGTCATGTTATTAAAATTAAACACATAACAGTCACAGTTTGTTTAGGTTTAGACAACAGCGACTTCCTGGTGGCGTGTACATGGCATAAGTCAAATATGTTACGTACGTAATGTATGTTAGTGATGACGTTATATATATATGACGTAAATCAAATACGTTATGTACATTAAAGGGGCTAAAATTTCTATGTTGTGCTAGAAGCCGGTAGTTTTATGTTTGCAAACTCCATTTCTAAACTAATGTTAGCGACTGTTGATCCCCGCTAGCGTAGCACTGTGGCTAGGCCCCTCAAAAACACGCTTAAAGTCACATCCTTTGCATTGTTGTGGAAAATCCAGCAGGAGTAAACAACTGAAACAAATCATCCCCAGGATTGTATAGAAAATTGAGAGAGATGGGGAAGATCTCATTGTTCATGCCATGTTACAGTCTGCTCACATATGGCTGATAAAAAAGTGATTAAACATGTACGTTTCTCCAAATTGTTACGTAGAAACTTTTTTAACTTAAGTTAAAAACAAGTCAGCGCAAAAAACGTGTAATCACAACACTGACAATTTGGGTTTGACGAGGTTGATATAGAAAACTTGTTAGCATCCAGTTTCCTATTCATGCATGCAAAAGTTGTGATATGCTGATTAGTGTGCATTTAAACAAGACACTTCCTCACAAACTTTAAGTGCCCCAAATGGAAGCAAAATACTATTTTAAATGTCGAAAACACTCATAGCAACTGTCACTGTTGAATATATGTATATAAAAAAAATGTTAAGGACGCAATTCTGCATTAATGTGAATAGATTACACCCATATTGATGCGTGATTTAAGGGAACCTGCGATGAAAGACTTCCCAAATTTCGCTCATCTTCTCAAACACTCTCTAATCATTTTCCAATGTATCTAATGAATCAGAATAGTAGCCCTGATTATGTAGTGTGCTGAACAGGTATGTGACACGCCTGATGTGCTCTGCCTTAAATCATTTGGAGTCAGAAAAATCTAGAGAGAGCGCGCCAAGCAGCGGGGAGCTTTTGTGTGGCACAGCAGGGTCAAGGTAGGTTTAAAAGGTTATGCGTGGCAATGCTAGGGGGGGTTGTTAATATTGGTTTCATAAGTCTCCACAAGCTGATCAAGAATCCATGTGGCCAACATGACGAGGATTAGGTTCAGGAGGAGGGAGTTGAAGTGGAAAAATGTGATCTGGAGTGAGTGAGTGATTAGATGACTTGCAGACTGCTCGATCCGGCGATTGACTGAACACTCATATATAATATGATATCCTTATAACTGGTATTCCCTCTGATTTAAAGTCAGTTTGTAGTCTGCTTATAGAAGTCAGTAAATAAGAGTTTGTAGGTTGTGTGTTTGCACTTGTTCACAGGAGTGTTGAATCAATCTAGTGATTAATAAGTATATGATCAGAAGTATACATGTTCGTGGCAGAAATCTGTGTACAATATAAATGATCTTGAAGTGTGCTAAATCCATATCATATGATGTCGTTAGAATGGGATTTGACCACAGGCCTTCTGTGCATTGTGTGTAGGCCTGTGTGTGTGTGTGTGTGTGTGTGTGTGTGTGTGTGTGTGTGTGTGTGTGTGTGTGCGTGGCTCCAAATGAGTGGTGAAAAGAAAATTAAAACAGTTTTGAGGTAGGCCTTTTAGTATGGAGTTAGAATCATGCCAAAACCTCACACACACACAAAACGTGTTTTACTCACGCCCAACGATTCACAAACAAACTCAGTGTGGTTTGCAAATACAAATCATCATTCACAAACTAATGCATTTCGTTTTGCAAATAAGACATGTACCTATCAAACAAATACATCATGCTTCAGAAACAAATACAGCATGTTTTACACATACAAAGAAACATATTTCTTCAAGTACAAAAAAATATCCTTCAAGTACAAACTAAAATCTTTCAAGT
>OMLP01001681.1:0-14186 GCA_900302685.1 Spondyliosoma cantharus
AAACACACACACACACACACACACACACACACACACACACACACACACACACACACACACACACACACACACACACACACACACACACACACACGGAAAGACTCACGCACACAGCAGAGATGGATTAAGTGACATCAATCAATAAATCCAAATCATGGAGTGATATCAAAACAACTGTAACAGATCCAAACAATTTATCAAACACGACAATAAACACAATAAATCGGTCCAGACACCGGACACTGTTATGAATCATAACACGGAGTGAGTCTGATCTGTTTTGGCCGAATCACTGCTGCCCTTTCTGCAATACATCTTTTGTTTGTAATGCTGCAGTCTAGGGGCCACAATCACTTATTGGATTATATGGCTATCACATCAATCACCCTGTGCTGTGACTGGCCTCCACTTACCAAAGCATTTATCTGATCATCCTCTCATAAATGGCCTGATGAATTGCACCGTCCTCTGACTTTAGTCTAATCATAATTGCATCTGTCTCCAATGGAGACTGTCTCTTGTCCCTCTCTGTCTCCGTCTCTCTGAATCATTCCCTGGAAAGTGGTTTTATGCACAAACAATCCAACTGTGCTTGACTGGCAGACAGAATTATCAGCTTCCATTATGAAAAATGTATTAGGACTATTTTAATATTCAGAGCATAACACGAAATACAAAACTAATGGTCTAGAGCCATGGAAGTGTCTCGGTGTGACTGTACTCTGTTATCAGCACACTAACATGCTAATATTTAATAGGTCTGTTTACCATGTTCACCTTGTTAATTTAGAGGATGAACATGCTCACTTTCCCAATTAGCACTAAACTCAAAGTCCTGCTCAGGCTGATGGCAATTAGTGTTGCAGGTATTTGCTCATTAACCAAAGTACTGGACTGAGTCAAATTTTGACCTGAAGATGGCCTGAAAGAAAAGGGATCATAAAAGGTATTATAATTCCTCCAGGGGGGCATGATGTCAAATTTCATGTCAATCCATCCACTGAGATTAATCCACATGGAAAAATGAATGTGTATGTCATTTTTATTTATTGATATTGATTATTATTGATCAATGCAGGAGACTCTTCAATCTTACTCGGGCCGGGCAAAATATCGTAATCATATTGTTGTCATGATATGAGACTACACTATATATGGTCATAGATCTATATATACACAATATCTACAACATTAAAAAACAGACAGTCATTCCCACGAGTCACAATATCAATATTGAGGAATTTGGTCTAAAATATCAAGAAATTGGATTTTGTTGCTCAGTCCAGGCCTTCAAGATGTGTTTTTAAGGAGATTTCATAATTTACAGATATATATTGTGTGTCATGATATTGCCAGAAAATACCACAATATTACTTCAAGGTCATATTACCTCCTAAATGTTAGATATTTGTTGTAGCCTTCTAGGCAGTAATACATCTGCTTTAAGTTGACCACTTTTTGTAAGCACATTGTTTCATGTGTACAATTCAAACATTTCAGCTACTTACACCGTTATTTAACTCCCCACAGCTTTACATATACTACATGAAATAATGAACACTCACCACTAACTACTCACAAGTGTTTCACTTTAAAAAAGTAATTGCGGGAACAAGCTCTGCATTAAAATACAAGCCATAGTGGATATAACCTCAAATCCAATTAGTAGGGAAGAAATTCTCACAACAAATGGCAAAAGTTCATAAAAACTTCATATGGCTTGCTCTGAAACTCCCGAACCTACCGCACAGAGCAGTGTGCGTATGTCATAGTTCACTCTCATGAATCTTCTGAAGTCATTTCCTCGTGATAAATTATGTTGTTATCTTTAAAATCGGTCGCTTGAATTCTTAAGATTAACCCATTATCATGAGAAAAGCAAGCTTTAATATCCTGAGATAAGGAAATGATTAACTCGTCTTGAGATAACTTCATTAAAAAAGAAATAATTGGATCTACGGCCAGTCTCGGTTTGCATATGTAGATAGCCGGCCTCATACCAAACATGCCAACACCCTCAGGTCTTGTTGGACTCTTGTTGGAGTTGCAGACCTCTAATATAATCACTGCAGCCTTGTTTTGTTCATTAATTTAGTGTCGACTCCAGTGGGGGCATGACCAACAAAATTAAAAATAGCAGCTAAGAGCACAGCAACAATGCCTGCAAACGAAAAAAAACAAGAAGCAGAGGTGAAAAGACAAGGAGGATTTACAAACTGCTTAGCTCGATCTGGTTATGAAGAGAGAGTAGGATGTAAACAGGAGAGAAGAAAATTGAGCTTTTCTGTGAAACAACACAAACATCATCTGATATTGTAGCACAAACAAAGACTATTTGATGGTTTGTGATGGCTTGCAAACAGTTTGACTAGTTCGGCCAACAGGCGTCTGCACACTGTTGAGTCTGAAGCTCATAAATAACAACCAATGAAACAACCATTGTTTCCACAGAATCTGCAGCAGATTCAAACTGCTTCTCTGATTTTTATCCATGTAAGCTTAAACAAGCACTTAAGCACTTAAACAAATGCCTGTATACACACACACAGACACAGGTGCACCTAGACATGTGCTTCTCTACACACATTTGGAACCGTAAAGCCCTCGATAGCGGCCATCTGTGAAATTCTAAAAGCGCTTGGCCACGTTCTTTGGTGTCCATGGGGCCTGGCTCAAATCTGTTACCGTTTCCCAGCATGCTTTCTGTATAGAACACACATCAATGACCTCACGGCTGGAGACTGGAGCACAGGCCAAATTTACGACTAAGGGCTGCTCTAAGAAAAAATGGAAAAACTCGAACACGAACGAACACACAAATAAAAACACAGACAGCTTTCTATCTCTGCTCTGTCTTCCATGAGGACTTCTGGACTGAAAAACTCTCTCCCTTTCTGCTACACTCTCTCTCTGCTGGTCTGATGGTTGTTGGACTCCATTCTTCAGCCTCATTCTTCGCCGCTTTACACTCTGTTTGCAACTTACGAACAGCGACACAAAGAAACACGACATTTAACATTCACAAGTCTTCGAGGAAGCTGTGATTTCCGCTCTAGCTGTTTGGGAAACGCTGAGGGAGAGAAAACAGGTAATACACGAGTGTAAGTTGAAATGTGCGCTTCACAATCCAACCTCTGCTAATTATAGCAGCCCAAGCCTCATCTGCATCTGTTTAAAAGTCACAGCTTCCCTACGGTACAGCGAGAAACGCATCCAACGCAGAAACACCATCTCCACACTTCTGGAACTGTGTGATGTTGCTCTACTGTCTCCCTCAGCCTCTAAATTGTGCCTCTCTCTTGATGATTTGGCTCATGCATACATGCAGCCCGTCAAATCATGTGTGAATGGAGTAGAGCTTGAGCGTGCACCGAGGGATGAGCGTCAAGAGGTGTGTACGCCAGGGGGGCTATTGGAAAGCTGTTGCCCCATTCAGAGCCACAGGGCCGCCAGCCTGATCCACCTGGCCTGGAAACATTCATTATGGTCCAGGGCACTTGACCACAACATCCATCACCACGGTCTGATCTATATCCACCCATTAGGCTGCCGCTATCATCACCATCCAACACTGATTAGCCACATTGGTAAATGTGAGTGGATAGGAACCTGGATTGCGGAGATAAATCCCCCAGGATGGTGCTGGTGTTTTAGTCATGCAGACAACTCATTCAGAATCGCATGCACAGTATTGGATGTAGAAAGAGGAAGACAGACTGTTGCATGAACTGTCAAGTAAAAGAATAGAGTAATAGTGTAATTTGAAATTTTTGTGTTTTTCTGTTTCTGATAAATGTCCACGGGCCATCTTGGACTGTTTCCAAGGGCTTGAGCAGTAATAAGAAAATAGAGTATCTGGAGATAATGATATGACATTGTCATCACTGACATGTGACCACTTCACCTAAATCAAAATGATTTCACCTGCTGCGGCTTCAGAGCATTTTTGATTTGCAGCAAATGACAAGCAAGCCATCAAACCTCGAAGCAGCTGTGCGATAGGGAGAATGGCAGCAAATGGATAAAAACTTGCCGTTTAATCGAAATCCCATTTTTCACAGATCGGTGTTATTGGGGTTATTATTTTTTTAAATGGACAGTATTATCCTATTTTATTGTGGTGTGCCGTGGGGGAAATCTTCTAGAGAGCCTATTTAGACGCATGAAGATAAGGGATGAGGGGAAAATTGCCTGCTGGTAGCTTTTATAAGCAAAGTTGGCCTATTTATAGAAGTTCAAATCAGTCTCAGGTCTTTATTTTTGCATTAGGTTGTTTTGCAGTCTCCAAATATTAAATCTATATATCTTTAAAGCAACACGATGCAACTTCAATTGTTATTCTGGAGCATGACAGTTGATTGTTGAGTCTTAATCCCAGGTTGCCAAATAACAAAGCTTTGGGTTGGAAGTAGAGGTGGGTAAAAATATCGATTCATCAATGCATTGCAATATGTTTTTTCCCAATTCAATATCGATTCAGAAAATCCTCTGAATCGATTCAGGCAAGCAGCGGCACCCGACCACCTGCTGTCCCTCGCCGGACGCCTCTCGGTCCCCACCTCCAGCAGCTGGAAGTGCCTCGCCCGTGACCTCGCTCGAGGGTCGGAGGGTGATGCGCCGCAGAAACACCGTCGGAGCTGCGGAGGCAGGTAGCCGATGTATGACACACCGCTCTTTCGGAGACAGTAAACTCCCAGCACAGCCGGGTCTCACCCTGGCCGCTGCACCGTGCGCCCGTGGGTAGCACTCTCCTCCGGGGAGAGAGGGGGGTTCAGTGTCAACGTTTTACCCCCTCGTGTCTAGCCGGAGGGCGGAGGGACCGCAGTTATGTCTATGTTTATGTCAGACAAAAATGTACCATGCAGTCCCAGAAACAATATGGTTGCACTATTCATAACTAAACACATCGCGTGCCTGTGTTTACATTTCAATTCAAGCTAGAACTTCCTAAAGGAAAGATTTATAATTTAAAATTACTTTTTGAATTTAAAAATTATCAACAGGTAACCTCATGAATGATTTGTTTATTACTACTTATTACTGAATCGATATTGAAGCATTTAAATCAATATTGAATCGAATCGATATTGAATCATGAGGTTCTTAACAATACCCAGCCCAAGCTGGAAGCACGGATCAAAGATCTAAACCCAAAGCATCGGTATTAACACTCTTACAATGAAATTAGCGCATATACACCACTGATTTAAACGCAGGTAAACCCCCTAACCCCCCTAGACAATTCACTACTTTCACATTGCCAGGAGAAGAGTTTGCATTTCTGTTTTGTTTTTCCTTGTGCGTCACATTTGTTGTCACAAACGCGATGGAAAATCAGGGGGACAGTAGACAGCAGCAGATCATATACCTTGTTAGAATACATCCAGAAGACTTTAAACTTGTTTAAAGAAGTCTTAATTAATAATATTCTGAATTAGACACATTGTTTTTTTTTCCAGAGCCAACAAAAACAGAAGTTGCTGAAGAGTGAGACATCTTAGTCTTTCTGATCTCTGTTGATATTTGCACATGCCCAGTACTGATCAGGCATCTGACAGGCACAGAAGCCATGCCGGTAATCTTTTAATATCTTTTAATCCAGTCTCCCTTTCGTGCTCAGCGCTGACTGAATGATGCTCAAATGATGCTTGAACAAAGACGGATAGGAAAAAGTATTAACAAGCAACCGGCCCTGACTTTAACACACGACAGAGCATCACGCCTGGGAAAGTGGAGACTATTAGTGCGTTCGTGTGGGTGTTGCGATTTACGGTACAGCCGATCCCAGGTGGAGACAATGAAAACCTGTGACTACTGCAGAGTCGGCTTACCCGGGAGTGAGTTTACATTCACATTGAAGACAAAAGCCCGATGTAAGTGAGCCTTTTTGTCCGCTGTGAAAGATTGAATGTGACGACCTGGGAAGAAGAGCCCTGCATTAAAAGTTACATTGCATATTTGAGTTAAACAAAACATATACGAAAGATAATGATCAGTCCTTTAAACATTCACACTGTAACTAAAAGGAATAATGACTCGCCAGAGAGCAGCCATCATCTTGTGACAGTGAAACAGCAACCACCTAGATTTATGTCTTATCTTAGGTTCTTCCTCCAGAGGCTTTTAAAATTACTTCAGAATCCGCCTGGAGTAACGTGCCATTACTGCCATTAGAGCTAATGGAAATTTCAAGTTACCAAACATTGGGTACTGCCTTCCCCTACTGTGTGTTATCAGCAGTGAGTCCCTTTAGAAAGACGCAGTTAATTCTCATTCTACAAGAGCAGCAGCGGGGAAATTTCGATATTAATTTCTCTGCAGCACCGGCTCTGCTTAGTGTTTTTCCTCTCATTACCAAAAATACTCTCCGAAAATGTGACAACCCGCTGAAATGTGATTAAGTCGATGTTGTATTGGTATGTTTGTGTATTTCACAGAAGCCCAGATCAGACGAATGGTCTTTATATGTCCTAATGCTGTATCCATCTCCTCCTAATCACTGACTTTTGTAGTAATAATAATGAATGGCGGATGATTTTCTCTTTCACTTCTCAAACATGCTGGGAAATGAGATTCTCCTGCTGTGTGACTACACATGCCCAAGGCTATTGAGCATAGAGCACAAACTGATAAATTAATTGCAATACAGCCTGGTTGGAGGGGACGTTGTGCATGCACAATGCCAGTTCAAAGTCACAGGAAGGAAGGAAGGAAGGAAGGAAGGAAGGAAGGAAGGAAGGAAGGAAGGAGAACGAAAAAGCATTATGACGGCTTCTTGGAAATGTTCAGCTTTTGTCAAAAAAATGTGTTTATACAACAATTACGATGAAGACAAAAAATTACGTTGTAGAGGGAGAGAGAAGAAAAAGGAGAGGCAGAGACAGAGACAGGGGCACGCTGTGTGTTATAAAGAGAATCAGATAAAGGAAAGTGATGAGAGAGCTGATAAAGTGAGCTTGTATTTAGGATTGCACATGCAATCAAGGCTTTTTCTTACTAAATTAAATCTCTTCTTGTTTATCTGTAAAAATGATTTATGGTATAAAATGAACAAGCCCTCGGATAAAATATACTTGGATAACAAAAGATACAATCAGGTGTTGGAGTTTCTAAATTGACACTTTTGCAAATGAGATTCTCAATGGAACATCAGCTGATTTATTTCATGCTCTGACATTAAACGTTATAACCCGTTTCCTCACACTGCAACGATACGCATACCTAACAGTGTCACATTTTCTAGGGTAGATCTCTATATTACACAATGCATCTGGACGTTGAGGTTATGTCCTATCTAACAGGCCTCTGCAGAAACACAAAAAATCAATTTGCTCACGTAGCGCATGTGTTCAATCGTCCTTCAAGTGTAAGATTGAAGTCTATTGTTTATGTATACGATACCACGGTTATGGACAGTCTCCCCATAACAGCTCAACTGGTTTCCTTCCTGTACATTCAGCTTGATCTGTTCCCCACAGTAGACTGATAGCTCCAGTGATTCCCTTGCCCCCGAGAAGTGCTTCTAAATCTGGATTTTAAAGCTCTCCGTTTTGAGCAGGTCATTGATGTGCTGTTAATTCAGCGCTAATAAGATTAAAAACATAATGCAGATTGTGTCCTGTGAAATGAGGATGGTGGAAATCCTTTGAGGGGTCTTCTTATTGAGCGGCAGTGGACCATGGCCTCGCTCCTCGCAAAGCGCAGAGGTGGAAGGCGGCTACTCACGAGTGGGGTTCGGAAATTGAATTAATATTGCCACCAGTCAACCTTTGAAGGGAAAAACGGCTTACCGAAATCTATTAATGGTGTTAGTCCATGACTTGACTCTTATGCTCCTTGCAATGCTCTGCGCTGTCAGATGGCACATGGCGGGGTTAATCCCTCAGCATGGGTAATCCCCGAAAGACATCTGGATCAAAAAAAAGTTGATTCCTAGCTTTGTGAAGGACATGCCCTAAGTCCATGTAATGACACGAGAATGATAACGCACAGTGAAAGAGGACTCCAACACAATATCAGTACCGGGCACCGAGTTTAAACATTAAGTCAGGAGTATGCTTTTTTATAAACTGCAACAAATCAAAATGTCATAACATGAAATCCAGTAAGATCAAGCCTGTCGGGGTGAGAGGAGAAGAAAGGACAACCCACACACACACACACACACACACACACACACACACGCACACACGTACACAACAGAGGGAACAGCTCCAGAGACAAGCATTAATCCACACAGATTTAGTGTAGCAGAACAATTGCTTTTGTCACCCTGGGTAATCAGCACAGAACACAGTATATGAATTACAGTACGCCCGGAAATCCATTGACACACAGAGGGGTGTGTGAGTGTGTGTGTGTGTGTGTGTGTGTGTGTGTGTGTGTGTGTGCGCCTGCAAGACCAAGTGGAAAATGCATGTATGTCAGCGCGAGAGCACAAAAAAAAGTGGAACAATGACGTCTACCTGTTCAAAAAGCCTTGGCTGCGAGTCTGAGAAGATTAATCAGAGTCATTCAGACAGCGTTTATCACATTCTCCACAGGGAAATGAGAGGCGATTTATTTCTATAACTTGGCCTACATATATGGAGAACTATCACTCTCATTCACTTTCAGCTCCCATTATCCACCCCGTAATGAGCGTGTCTGCCCAGTGGACACAATACTGTCTAATCCATAATTGTTTACATACTGGTGTTTGCTCACAGCCCAACTAAATCAAGAGACACTCCAATAAAACCACCGAGACAATGCATAACTAAGTGATGGCGTAATCATCCTCTTAAATCAGCCTTTATTTATGCAAGGAAGTGAAAGCAAACCGAGGAGGACTTTAGTGTTTATGCTACTTGAAACAGGTACATGCACTTCAGAGCTTATCTTTTTTTTTTTTTTCTTTATCAGGAGAAAATGAAAACACTGTTTTGAAATGCAGTCAGGTACGAATGTTTGTTGTTCCAGTAATTACTTTGTGGGATTCTGGTGTATAATCAGCAACTTGTTTGTGTTTTCCTCTCAGTTTTCTCTCTCAGGTCCCCCCTTCATTTGACTTATGTTTTTGTGCCTTCGTTGGTCTTGTGACAGTAAAAACAGAAAATAAACATGTGGGGAGAGCAAAGGGGATAACATGGAGTAAAGGCTCTTAAGTGGAATTGGGTTAGGGTTAGGAAATTGCAATTCTAGGATTTAACTTACAACAGGAGAAACATGTAAACAGTGGTGGTACAGTGGCTCTGTAAAGCTGTTCTTAGGCACAGCCATGCTTTGCTCTAATTTCCAACATCAGTACCATGGATCAAGGGGAATCCGGACACATCCTCGAGGTGGACCCCCGGTCATTCCCATTAAAGCTGCTCATGAAGCCAAAAAAGCTCAACTTCCTGGGTATCAAATGACCCAGATCTGGCACATTGTGTGGCCTGTAGAGCATGATATATGTTTTTTTTGTTTTGTTTTGTCCAAGACTGAGTGTCAATACTGGCAAACATATCCAGACGTAACATGAATACAACATTAATACATAAACCAGTCCATAAAAACTCTCATGATCCCTGATACATTTTAGTGGTTGTTTACATCGTAAACCGAAGTATTGGAAAAATACAACTTTGACCTCATGATGGCGATAGATGAAGAGTCATCAGTCCATCTAATAGCTGTCTAGATATGTTTGAGTTAGGACCTAAGTGGAAACCAAACGACAAACTGACACTGTAGTCACAAGAGCCGAGGAGGTAGCCAAGCTTGAAAAAAGGCAAAAGGCCTAAACACGAGTCTTGATGTGTTTGCACAGACCACAGTCCACTTCTTTACTTCACAAAGTAAAGTCTGAACGCTGCAGGAAATGATAATGAGGTTTGGTGTGGTGGGCTCACTTTCACCGAGCGCCTTTACAGCCACTCAGTGGGCAGCAGCCATCACTTGTCCAGGATGCTGCTAAACACCCTGAAAACTGATAATCACTGACTCATTTTCAGGCTCCTCACTGAGAGCCTGCTGGTAATTGAATTGGAGGAGTGGGCACAAGTGCAGTGGGCTCGGAAGGACCATTGCCGAAGGCAATCAGCTGTGACAGAGAGTGAGAGAGAGACAGTTTCTATAATGAAATGTTCACACGTCTGACATACTCTGGCTTTTTTTTCTTTCCTTCAACACCTTGAGCATCACTCCAATCACTTTTGCCCAGTTAGTTGAGATGGAGTTAGTCAGGACACTGTGTCCTGCGGCAGGGCAGCATTTACATGCATGGCACGTCAATGGTGGCAAAATAAAGCACATGCTTGAAATACCTCACTAAAGGCCCTCCCTGTCAATTACCCTTCACAGTCACATTGGCCACAACAAACCCCCCCCCATCCCCTTTGGCTGATAGGTGGCCAGGTAAATGCAAAAGCTTGAAAGGCTTGGCGCTCGATATATCTCTTTTAAAAAAAATGGGCAACCACCCAGATCTCTGCATGAAAAGACCATAAAATACATACCCGCAATAGAAACAGGGGGGGCTGAGTGAGCATCTAGCAGAGCTGAAAAGAATCATTTCACTGGCAGATTTTGGACAGCAGACCGGGGCGCAGTATTGACATGTGTGACCTCAAACACAAAAACACAAGCAGCAGGTACCAGCTGCTGGCAGAGCTCCTTGTATATGTTTAATCTCGTCTTACTTATTCTTCATATAAACGCTATTGATTGTTTGAAGATTTCTTTTGAGATTTCTTGGACCAATTCTCATCTACTGAAAAAAATGACCATTTTCATTTGCTGCTGATATCAAGGACAAATGAAGGTCATGTTAAGGAAACCAGTGGGTACAACGTCAGAGATACCAGACTCCTTGTGCTTGTGTTATTTTAAACTGTTTCCATACTTCTTGTTCATTCTTATCCCAAATTTGCTTTTTCTTTAGAGCAACAACCCCCAAACAAATGTTACCAAACCATTTTAAAAGCACGTTCAGGTGCAGCAATTAAACACACAGTTGAGATTTGGGCCATGTGCTGCGCTCTGGTGTGTCTGACCACCAGGCAAAACAGGGTCCCCTTCCGTGATCAATGCAGTTGTAAATTACATTCACTGGTACGAGCAGAACAGGGAAACCTGAGTCATTGCCATGTACCTAGAAACCACACACCTGGAAAATTACTTAGTGATTTTTCTGCATTTATAACAACCTCAGTAACTAAACGTGGAGGTATATAATTACTTTAGCAAGGTACAGTGAGTTACAAGACAGATTCTCCTGAACATGAAAACATATGGTTTCACAGTTGGACACAAACACCCCAAACACACTGTAAACATTTTTCTTGGGCATGCCACACACGAACGCACACACACAGCCTCGGGATGAACATCAGTTAAGAAGAAAATAGGAAAAAGAGGCGGAGAAAGGTCGGGGGTAGTGAATGTGGGAGAGGGAGCCGAAGAGAAGCAAGCAGCCCTTTTTAGTCTTTAACAACCATTATAACTGCGAGTCGACCGATTAATTGGCGCCTATAGGACCCCGATCTGTATTGTTGGAACTTGGCTCGATAGCGGCAGATGGCAGCGCAGCCTCCGCCGGTCACGTGGGGACGTACATCACCAGGTTACATGGACTTAATGTCAACTGGAAAAAGTGACGCTGAGGGAAAATAACAGCTCAAAAATGAAACTGCTCCCACATTTATTTATTATTTAGGGATTTATTAGTTTGATCTTTAGTTCAAAAGTTATCCAGTTTCAAATAAGGTCAAAGCTAATTTTCAACAGCGACGGGTATTGGTCGATTAAGTGACTACAACCCATCGGTCGCCCTCTAATTACAACATACCAGAAAACAAAAACTGTAAAGATGGATGAAAGAACTATGGTATTCTTAGATTAATCCTGCTAACGGGGCTCTTCATTGTCAGACTTGGCCTGGGCTGTGTTTTGAGCTGAATGCTCTTGGCATGCCATGTTGGAGAAGCGAAATCAATAAAAATCCAGAAAATATGAAAATTGTGATACAAAAACTTCAATATGGGTTTTTTATTTTATCATAATATCAAAAACATGTTGCATGTTGTCTTTTCCAAGTCCTTTAGGCCAAGTGTTTTAGGACTTATTTGAGAGTACTAGCAACAGAAATGAAGAAGAAGAAAAAAAGAAGGGGAAATTATTTGTTCATGTTTTTCAATGACAGTTCCAATGAAAATAAAGAAAATTGAGATCCTGATGCTGTCACATGAAATATGCTGGAAGACTGTATCCATATTGTCCACTACTATTAAGCATAAGCACCCTAAAGCTCACAGCCAGTAATTAATTAGTGTTGGCTGCGCTTACTTAAGTCTTGGATGAGGGAATTTTTTTGCCTATTGGTAATGAAGTCAATATGATTTGCCATCTGGAGACAAAACCAAATTTGACCAAATATCATGCAGAAGCAGTGAACTGACTGACTGGCCGACTGCCTGACCATCAGAAAGGCCCCTCCAGAGACACAAAGAGAGAAGAAGAAGCCGAGGTGTGAGGGGTGAAAATGGACTGACTTTTTCTATTTTGTGACCTCCTTCCTGGTGGTTTTCTATGGTTGCTGTAGAAATGAGAATAGAGGTCAGAGGGCTGGGTGAGAGGCAGTGGCATGGAGCACAGCATCTCTCTTTCCATGCTGAAGGGAGACTGATGTAGAGGACAGACAAACAGAGGAGAATAACACCTGGGAGGTCGAAGTTGAGGTTCACTTTTCTGATACATGTTTTGTGCGTATATGTGTGAGCGCATCACCATAACAGAGTTCAGCTGGAGGTCAGTGTTGTATAGAAACCATCTGAAGGCCAAAGGTGACTTTAGGTGTGCTAATGCTTTTTTAATACACTCACACTTGCTAAGCCTTCATTTTCTTTAAGCGCCTTTAAGCGAGGACAACAATATTATAGACAAATGTGGCTTTTATTCTCCCCATGAATAAGTGAAATAGGAGCATAATCTGTTAAATCCATTCAATGAATTTGGACTTGTGTTATGTTGTGTTGTTGGGTTCCGCCCACCGCTGTCAGTGTGGGTACGGAGAAGTAATTAATCCATAATTCATGACCGGCCCTGATATATTAAAATTAAGTTACAAAGCCTTTCCAGTCTCTTAGCTGTTATTTAGAGTTTGTAGACTCAGCTGGATTCCTGCCAAATGCCTATTTTACCCTAGCTTTTATTGGCCATTTGCTATTCCAAAAAAAAAAAACAGAAGGAAGACAACAAACAAAAAGGTTAGGGGGAAAAAAACATGACTGTGCCAGTTTACAGACTACAAAAAAAAGCTTCTGGCAATAAATATCATTAGGAAGTGAAATTTTTGACCCATGACTTAATGTCCATTACAATTCACTGTGCTCTATTTCTACGTAGGCCCCTGCGTACATCTCCTGTGCTAAAAATGGTTGTTTAGTATACAATGTAGCTGTTCTAGTCTCCATTTTCAACTGTTATTAAAGCAACATTGTTTGAATTGGCATTTTTTTGTGATTTGCATTTACACTCAATCAAAACAACAAAACTAAAGGCATAGTTGGATGATGTTGTTAGGTAGTGTCACATCATGAAATGTGTTGGCTTCATTCTTAAGTAACCACTCATACTCATAACTTTCTCTGTAACTGTCTGGAGTGTCTTTTGATGTTTACCCAGAACTTATAGGGACAGGCGACCAAATGAAAGTGTTGCCTAGAATAAAATCAGGGATTCTCTGTGTGAGAATAATGTTTGGGAAAGTACCAACTCATCAGAACCCGATCAATGCTTTGTTTTACATAATGTAGTAAAGTAAGTAGTAGTAGTTTTCGCTGCTCTAGGTTCGTCCCCGAACAATTGTTGTCCAATATTTTCAACAGAAAAGAAAATGTTTAACAGTAAAGCAGCATGACTGGCTGCTAGGTGCTGTTTAAACTGAAATTTATGCGAGAAAGTGAGTTTAAGCTGGTCAGTACAGCACACATAATTGCGTGCAGCTAATTACTTGGATGATCTTATTGCTTCTACAAGTCTGCCTTAACTTGAACCGATGATGTTGTCCAAATGATGAATACTGAAGTGTAATGTAAGGCGCTTTGGATAAGAGTGTCTGCCAAATGTAAATGTTGCCTGGAAAATCTCCATATATCAATCCCATGAGTAAATCCCCTTGAAAACCTTGATAATAACTCTTAGTATTTTGAATGAATAATTAA
>OMLP01001681.1:16613-27910 GCA_900302685.1 Spondyliosoma cantharus
TTCAGCAACATGAAGTCTATATGGACCAGTAATGAAAAGCTCTTGTTTATTGCAGCAGTTGCAGAGTCTCTCTTTCTCACACACACACACACACACACACACACACACACACACACACACACACACACACACACACACACACAAAAAAAACATCTCCCTGCTAGGAAACAGTTTACAATACAGGTTCAAATAAATATAACAAATGCTCCAAGTTATTATTGCTCAAAGGTCAAAATCAATTTGTTTAACAACCTGGGGAACAAAATCCCTCACAGGTCCTATTGCCTAAATGTCTCTGATTTAGCTAAAGCCCCACCACTGTGTGCCTGACTGCCTGCCTGCCCCTCATTTGCAGGATTTGAGCTAAGCTGTTTAGCTCTGCTATAGAGTGAGCACAGGGCTCTGAGGATTGCAGTGTTGGTTGGTGGCTTTTTAACTTGCATGGGTGGTTAAATCGCTTTTTTGTCCGGTTGGTCCTGAGGAGAAGCGCTGCCTTTTGGGTGTGCGTTTTTTTTGTTGGGGGGGGAGGGGGTTTCAGACTGTTATCTTGTTTGTACCAAAGCCAGTTTATTCCCCAAAAATATGTCCCCTGCAATTCTGTCTGCCTTTTAATCCGCTTTTGATACAACCACAAAGTCAGATGCAATAACTTGATGTCTGATTGTGTCTCTCAGGCCAGACTCTGCAGGAGAGTTAAACTTCAAAAAGCTATTCACCTGGTATTTCACCCAGCATTGTTGTAGGGGGATTACAGACTGTGACTGAGGCCGGATTAATTTTATCAGATAAACAACACACTCAAAAAGCCACTGTGAGCAAACTAGCAGGGTTGTGGCACATGTAGGACACCAATGTTGCCGTTAGCCTTAAAGCTAGTGAACACATGAAAATGCGACAATCTGACATGCACACACAGACAAAAAAAAAATCAAAACACACACACACTCTTAGTGCAGTACAGATACCAGGGCAAACGTTCACAAGTTAGCAGCAAATTAAACATGAGAGTGCAGATGATTCGAGTATCTCCATGAGGAGAACAAATCAGAACACAGTGTCGACAGCATAACACTAAGCCCTGAGGCACCTAGACAACAAGACGAGAAGTCGAGGAAAACATCGTCTGTGGGAGCTGGCTTTCATCTTATCTAGCCACATGAGTATAAAATCGCTGCATCGAGGAGACTCTAGATACTTTTCCACACACTTAGATGCAGGGTATTTGGAAAGAAAGAAAGAAAGAGTGTAGAAACTCCAGACAAAGATGTTGCCTGCACATCTGAAGTCACATTCACTGGAAGGAACCTGTGAAACAGACTCACACCCACTCAAGAAAAAAACCCACATGCAAGATCTTTGAACATGCACAGAAATGCAAATACACAGAAATGTTTTCCTTATGCCTTAGATATCATCTGTGTGTGTGTGTGTGTGTGTGTAAGGTTAGTTTGTGTGTGTTTATGACGTAAACCGCGAGCAGAGACCAGAATGTCAGGCAGGTTTACATTAGTCAGCAGATGCAGTGGGCCACATCATTAGTCACTCTGACACCCACTTCTGGCCCCTGCTTTATTGATGAGGCCAAGCTTAACAACTACCCTCTCGAATACATAGACACACTCACACACTCTTCCACAATCCTACTATAAAAGCAACAGGAGACACGTTTAGCGTCTCAGGTCTCACTCCAGTGAGAAGAGACAGGTACTGTGTGAGAGACTAAGCGTGATCAAGCAGAGAACGCCACCGGCCAAAGAACCGGTCCGGAATCAAACATCTGCTCAACACCAGATCTTCCGAGCAGGTTGTGAATGGCAGGACGCGATAACAGGCTGCCAAGTGTGTCACGGCAATGAGCTCAGAGCCATTTATGGCCTCCATGACTCTGACATTTAGCAGGATGCTGCAATTTGTCAGCCTCTCAGCCTGACTCACACATCCACAACAGGGGACGCTCATGAAGCACATTACCATTAGGCCTAATAGTGCCGCATCACAGAACCCCCGAGTATGTGAACCCTGAGTGTGTGTGTGTGTGCGCATGAAGTGTTAAATCAATGATACATGTGTACCTCCCCTCGCTATCATAACACGACTGGTGGAAATATGTGATGACATTAAGAGGAAACAGGTTGGTAGTGGAACATGTGAATGCATCAAAATGCTCCTCAAAGCCCATTCACGACCTTGTAAAAGCAAACTTAACATCAGGTCAGTGAGGCATTCAGCGCACAATAACATTCAATCCTTTTAAAAGTTGCGCGTTAATAACAATAATTACGTCTGCCTGTTTACGTAAATATAACCGAACCACTCACTCTCCTCTCAGAACAAAGAGCGTTTTAATATTCTGCATCAGCGCCTTTGTACCAAGAAGCACTTAATTTTCAAGGCCAGCAACTAGTGTAACTAACAAAGAGCGAGTGAAGGAGGAGGAGAGCTCTTGAAATGCAAAGTCACTGTTTCAGTTCTTTCTGAACAGGAAAAAGCATCGGCACTAACCACAGGGCAAGTAGGAGTGGAACGTAATGGTGTTCTCCATTTCCTATCTAATGTTTCTGCTTCACTTTCAAGTTTTCCCTTTTCTCTGCAATCTCCTATATCTGTCTCTCTCTCTCTCTATTATTGGTGACGTATAAAGGGCATGCAGTGTGGCACAACCATTACTGGAACTGGACTTGTTGATGGCTGCTTCCCCTCGAGAAGAATACAGCCGGTTGTAAAAACACAGTGGTCACAGTGCAGAGAAGTGTGCATATTCTCTGTAGTCTCTCATCATTATGCAGAAAGTTTGCAGAGTACAACCTTTGAAAGGTTGGTGGCGACTTCTGAGGCAGTTACGGGTTTTTTTGGGCAATGCAGTCAGACGCGTATTTCAAGTAAAATCATAATCAAACATTTGCTCGCACACAAACAGACCCAACTGCAAACACACATGTACACACATCACACAGAGAAGAAGATATCCGCTCACACACGCACGCAGCACACAGCACACAGCACTTGCAACCAGATAAAAGAGGTGTCTGCTCTGCTCTTACCCGAGCGTTGTCATAGTAACGATGGTGTACCAGAAGGAGGCTGGGATGCTGGTGAATTTGCTGGAGCTTGAACCCTTCTCTGCGTAGAACATGACGGTAGCAAAGATAATTATGGCCATAGTGAGGGAGAAGAGCAGGAAGCCCAGCTCCGAGGCACAGCTCTTCAGCGTGTAGCCGAGGATACGCAGGCCCTGCGAGTGACGGGAGAACTTAAAGATACGGAACACGCGGAAAACGCGGAGCGTCACAAAGGCGCCGCTCACGTCCTCATTGTCAGTCATCACTAGGCCAATGTAGTAGGGCAAGATTGCCACCACATCGATGATGCTCATGACGGATCTCATGAAGCGGTAGCGGCTGGGCGCAGCGAACAGGCGCATCAGGTACTCCACGGTGAAGATCATGACGCAGGCCGTGTCCATGCAGAAAAAGGCCACGGTGTAGCGCTCACCACACGGAACCTCCTTCATGTTTGGTGACGAGCCACAGGGCACCGTCTCCACCACGTTGGTGATGACGGAGATAGCAATGAAGAAGCCCGTGACGTAGTAGAACACAAGGGCCATGGTGGAAGTGTGGGGGTTCTCGAAAGCCCGCCACATGGTCTCCCTGAAGGTCATGTTGGGCAGCTTTGCGTCCTTGTTGTCTTCCTGGTCATCCATCAGACGCTCTGCATTCTCCCTCTTCCGATCTTTGTACTCTTCATAGCAGCAGTCGCCGATGATCTCTGGGATGATGCCGAAGAAAGCGAGCTCCTCGTCATAGGAGGAGATGCACTCGTAGCGTGGGTAGTGGAGCTTGCCGGTGCGGTAGAAGTTGAGAACGCTGCGGAACAGGTCAGGGTCCCGGTCGAAGAAGTACTCTTTGGTCTCCTCGTTGAAGAAGAACTCTTTCTCTGAGCTCCCCAGCAGAGTGTCTGGATATCGGTCCAGGGTGTTCCTCCAGGTCTGGAAGCGCCGTCCGCTGACATTAAGAATGATTAGCTCATCCTGCCGCTTGTTCTTCTCAGTGGGTGCCACTGGCATGGGCAGATTGGCCACGGGCATCCAGCCAATGGCTGCCGCCCTGGCAAAGGGAAGCCATGCCGCTACTCCCGCCGCCATGCTGTGTCCGGCTTTGGGCGTAGGGGGGAACAAGTCCAGCACCTTTACAACCAGCTTGACTTCAGCTCATTCAACCATCTAAAAAGGGAAGAGCAGGAAGGTCAATGAGGAAAGAGTGAAACCAACTGATAGAGAGAATGAGATAAATGGGTATGGATGTGTCAGAGAGCAAAGGGACGGCAAAGAAGCAGATCTAGCGAGGAAGTAATCGAGTCAGGGATGAATCCCGGCAAGGCGGTTTAAAAAAGTATCTTTAATGCAAAATAGAATTTAACATCACACTCAGGGCGAGGAAATCTTTACAGTGCAAAATAAAATAACTTATATTTGATGGGGTGAGCTTTAATGTGATTACGGGGACATGCTGCAATTTCCTCTAAGCATCATCTTCCCTCTAATTACTTTAAGGCTGTATTTCTCACATCCTCTCTATCGAGTTACGGTTTAAGAAGCATCCTTGTCAGGACCACAGTTCACAGCAGAGCAGCTGCATCATGTAGAGGGACATTTGTAGGTTTGTCTTTTCTATAAACAGACACATTTACAAGGCTGGTGTTCCTGTGTGAGAGAGAGCGAGGGATGCAGGCAAGAGATCCAAAACCTGTTGAGTTCCAGCAAGACAAACCCCCACAGATGAATCTGCATTTTAACCTCGAATTAATGAAAGTAGTTCAGGATTATTCAGGACCGACTCACGACTGAATGTCTGTGGCCCGATTCTAAAGGGACATTTCTGAAATATTCTGGGATGTTCTGACAGACTGGCCCACTCATCCTCAACAACGGAATCAGCAAAAAAAAAAAAAAGAAAAAAAGAAAAAGCCATATCGTTTCTTCCCCCGAACAGGTTGGTAACTAAAAACACAGCTCACACCAAACAGAACAACTCACCGATTCTAAATACTCCATCCAAAAGCGACACGACCTTCTTCCGGAGCAGTTTAGTTACAAGTCGCAGGTTTTTGGTTATTGACCAAAAAAAAATAATACCAGGAAAGAAGAAGAGGAAGAGGAGGAAGAAGTTATTTAGCGAAGAGGAGAGCCACGTTAGACAAACGCTCCCGCTGAGGTGGAGACGGAAAAGTGCCGGAGATGGACGAACCGCTGCTGTTTGAATCCAGTGCCCATTATGTTGAAGGGGGGGAGACGAGGAGAGGACTCCGCCGAGGACAGACCGTCTCGGGTTGGCTTTTCGGGATGAGTGGTGGACAAGAGACGGAGGAGGAGAAGGAGGAGGAGCGCTCTCTCTCTGCCTCTCTCTCTCTCTCTCTCTCTCTCTCTCTCTCCCTCTGTCTGTCTCTCTCTCTCTCTCTGCGCAGTTCTGGGAAAACTCACAGCGATGCGCACGAACTGTGTTAGTCACTCAGTCGCATAAAAAACAAAAAGAAAATAAAGAAAGAAAGTTTCCACTTCTCTGACATCAGTCAACACCCATTGACAAAAGGGTTTCCTCTCCACTGGGGGGGGGGGAGAAAAAAAAAATGGATATCCAACCAGTGTGTGCAGCTCAGATATTATTCCCACACATACTGCTGCCAGCTGAGTTATCCTCAGGAGGTATCAGCCCAGCAGAGGTGACTTAAAGATGCCTGTCTTATCAAACCTGCAGTTATTGAGTTAAAAGATAAATAAATATAAACATTGCATTTTTATTTTTATTTTGGCCACTTGGTGGCAGCTAAAACAACTTGTGGACGCATTGCTGATATATTATCAACTGTTTACGTTGGCAACTTGTGAACAAAAGATTCCTTTTTTAAACGTTCATCAGTTAAAGAGCATTTCCTGTCCTAAAATGCCAAAGCCTAATTTTTAAACTAGTTTGAAATGAGACTCAAAAATAAACTTTTCATACAAATAGTGCCTGTAAAACTTGTCCCATAAACACACTCAATAAAATATATTTAATTGCACAATAAAATAAATAAAATAATAAAATAAAAATAATACGTAAAGACATTTACCAAGTTTTAATGCTTGGGATTTAAAAGTGCATTTATTCTTAATCCTGTTTATCAGCCTGACTGCAGAAGCGATCCACAGAGGTGACCTCCATCGTCGGGTGTTGAAACTGTAATGTTGACTTGCCGACCAGAGCTGGAGGAGCTGGACATTGCAGTGAGGATAGTATGGCTTTAAAGCAAATTATATCACTGGTGCAGGCAATGTAATGCCAATACTAACTCAAATGTTGTTATTTTGGTTCATCATTTTGGTTCAATTTTAATGGCTCAGTGTTACACTTTGTTCACCAACTTGCTGTTCCCTGTGTTTTTCTGCCGTTTGATCATGATATGGTTAGCATACAGTGCATTTTTAAGAGCTATTTTGCTGAAAACAGCCAAAAACCAAAACAAAAGTTGTGAGCTGGATGGCTCAAAATTATCATGAAGCTTTGTAAAGCCAGGAGGAACAAGAACAAAAACAACCTGTTGTGAATTGCCCTCTTTGGTGCCCTACTAGTGGACAAAATGTGGTGAAGTGCCCTCTCTTCACTATAAATATGTCATGACTTCCTGTGTGCTGCTGCCCCACCACATACGGCTTGGGCTTGTCAAACTAGTCTGGAGTCGCACTGATATTAAAACCTCTTCAAGATCTCTTTTTCTAGAAAGTCCTGGCAAAGTTGCACAGTTCCAACATAAAACAAACACATAACTAGAGTTAAAGACGACAGGTAACACATTGCTGAGACATAAACCATCAAAACATCCATCAACATTCAAAACATCCACAGCCCATTTCTTCCAAGTCATTTAGAATCACTTCAAATGCATTCAGTGAGAAGAGCTCCTTTAGATTCAGACCATTTGGAACTGAAACTTAGCACTCTCAGTCCTGTAGAGGTCTTTACAGCTCCAAAACGTTTGACCAAAAAGGACCAGCGGAAAAATGTATTTGATCCAAATTTACATAAACTAAACTGCAAAGAAGAGAGACCTGATCCACACACCTCCACGGACGATTAACCGTTCCAAATTGTGGTCAACCTGCACAGATAAGAGGGTGAGAACAAACACTGGTATCAATTAGCAAGCAGCTATGGCTAAAAAGAGCAGCAATTTGGTAATAATGTCCTAATGAGTGTTCAGTCATAGAAACTAAATTAATTTGTTAATGCTTCAAGGACTTGTAGAATTAAAATACCTATTCTCACCGCCTCCTCCAACAATAACACATCCCGTAGTCAGCTGGGAGAGGCACACATGACTATAATTTTCCAACCAATTTAATATCTGTGAAGCAAAATTCCAAAACATAATTGTCCTATTATAGCACAAATATTCAAAACATGCCACTGAATTCTGAAAAATGTTTACTCCTGCAGTGATTATGATGCACAGGGACACAGAGCTGACACCTGTGGCTCGGTTTCACTTGTAGTGTGTTCACAGTGTATTTGTTCCTAGAATGACCGGTTCCAACTTGAATCCAGTAAAGACATCTGGGGTTTTATTAGATCTCTAGATTCTAGAGGCACTACCTTTCAAAGTGATACTATACAGTATGCATAAAACATGTTAATGGAGGGCACGAACCACACCGAACCTGACAATACTTATTCACCCCCGACAGAAAGCTACAATAAAAAAGGTTATAAAATAATATTCTGCAGTATTTCTCCGGCAGCAGAGTCTGAGCAGTAGTATATCTCCACCCTAAGATATTTTCTGTTTGCATTCCTCCCTGTCGGCCTGGGTGTCTACGGAGTCTGGCATTCATCTCCACGTGTAAGTTTACTCGTGAAGGTGAAGCGAATAAAGAAAAAAAGGCTCCAGTGGAAAAGCTCTCAGAGCAATCACTGTCTGCACTGAAGAGAAACAGGTGTAGTGCGAACTGTAATTAAATCTCTGGACAATCCTATGCCTTTTAAAGCCCACTGTGACTGTAGAATTACTATATCGTGCAAAAGTTGTAGTTTAACTTCTTACATTATGGTCAGTTCAGTGCTTTTTCACCAGTTTGAATATCTTTTTAAGAGGACGGGAATCGCTATTGGGTGGGCGATCATGTATTTTTAAAGAGTCATCTATGGAGAAACTGTAATAGCTGGGATCTGAGTCCGGTTTACTGTCAGTTTCGGCGGTTCTGTTACATATTCCATCACTCATTGGACATATTAGTCGGGATGATGATGATGCACGTGCTGGTATCCTGATTATTAATTTTTGTGCAAACAAAGCTTCCGTTATTCACATTAAAAATGTCCTCTACATTTTATTTTTCTGGACCCCCAACTTTTAAGCTCAAACTGCACCCATTTGTCTGTGTAGTCTATGCAATTCCTTTGGACAAGGCGGCTTGAGCTCATCCTGTAACGGGCTAGCTCATGTTATTCTGATGGATACCAGTTGATCCGGTTTGACGTTTTCAGCGCTTTACGGAATCATGTAAATCAAGCCTGAAATATGTGATACAGCCATCAGTGCTACAGCTCAGAATCTGGAGGAGAATAATTTGCCTTGTGCACCATCATTTATATTCAGACTCAGGCGGTGTCAATGTCTCTGTCCCCACATTATTCAATGCTTTGCCGAACAAGATGCATCCCTAATTGATTCAACAGGGATCGTATCCTTCCAATACATACCGTCCGCTGGAATATCATTAGGGTCACAGTAACCAGCTACACACACACATACGCACACACACGCACACACACTGGCTTTCTCATTCTAGTTATGGATATACATGTGCAGAATATGTAGAATTAGTACTTCTGCACACACACCGTATTACTCACTCGGAAATCACTTTATAGACTCTTGTTTGAAAATAACAAATTGCCAGTGATTGTTATTTAGCCACAGCTACATACATTCACATGAGCACACCCACACACACACACACACACACACACATATTCTTGTTTATGCCTCTGTGCCCATGTATAGCTCTCCTTAGAAGCGTTGGCTCAATTAAGTCCCTGACCGTAAACCGGCCTCTTGATAAAACACAGAATGGCCAAAATGACCTCAGCCTGTGAAAAAACGTCCCCCACGCCTTAAACTCAGGCTGTCACAAGAATGGAATTTCCAGAAAACACACACACGCATGCACGCACGCGCGCGCGCACACACACACACACACAATTCAAATGTCACTGAATAACAAGGTGGGTTGAATTTCATGGTCAACTGCCCTCTGTAATTATTATCTGAAGACACTACGCTGACATTAAAAATTCTAAATCCTCTTGCAGTGCCTTGAGAAAACAAACTACTTGGGTTTCACTGACAAAACTTTGGAGGATTAGTTGGGTAAATAGGTTTATTTAATGGTAATGGAGAGAAGTGTAAAATCATCCCCACTGAGTCCACCAGCTTAAGTCCACTGGTCTTCTAAATGACCTTAGAAATGAACAAACATCATTTAGTGTTATTGCGTATTCAGCCTTTTAAGACTTTACCTAAGTAGCTTCGAGACTTTGGGAAATGTGCTTGAAGGATGTGTTCTGAAAACTGAAGCCAGTGCGTCAGTGCCTCAGACCTGCCGTCATTCCAATGGCCTGCAGGGGACGACTCCAATTGTTGCAAAAAGTTGCACTTCTACACTTCTGTATGCCTAATATAAATTTACAGCCAGCTATTGTTTAGCTTAGCTTAGCATACTTAGCAAACGACGGTTTGTGGTTTTATTAGTTACTTAGTTTTTGTATGGATTAAACAAACAAGATAATAAAGGTGGTAAGCACTAAGCTTCAGAAGGACTGGTAGGGAGGTTTTTCCAGCCTAACCTTTGGACAAAGCATGACTGTTTTCAATCTTTAATGCTAAATGAGCTAACTGTCTCCTGGCTGCAGCTTTAAAGTTATTCCACATATGTTAGGAAGGTATGCATCTTCTCAAAAACTGCTAGTTGAAGCTTATTCCTCCCTGTCACAAAGATATGTTCAATAATCTTGTTAAACCTCTGAACTTAAACTGAGTACAGCTTCAAAACCAAAGCTTCTGGAAATATTTAACACAGTGTTTTCCAATGCTGCACCTTTGGGCCCCCTTCCCTGCATGTTTTATGTTTTTGCCTGCTCCAACACACTGATTCAAATGAATGGGTCCATTATCAGGCTTCAGCAGAGCTTGATGACAGGCTGATCATTTGAGTCAGGTGTTGTTGGAGAAGGGAAACATCTAAAACTGTGCAGGGCAGGGGGGCCAAAGGTGAAACCCCACAGATTTAGAATTACTTGTGCACCCTTTTAGATAACATTTAGCATAACAAGTTTCTTTTTAAATGTTTGCATCTCACCTTGAAGTCCAAAGAAAGTGTTCTGGGTTTGAATAAAGTTCAGACAAAATAGTGTAATATAATCCAAGACCTTGAAAGGTTGAAATAGAAAAACTCCGCTAATGAATTAAAATACTGCACTAATTATACATCCTGTAAATTTATTGACTCGGCTGAATGGTGAAAATGAAATTGTTTGCTTATATTAACAAAAGAACGTTAGGTAAAATTTGAAACTTTATCATAGCTTACCATTTATATTTAATGAGAATTCCAAATTTAAATACACATGAATGTTTATCGATGTATTACTTCTTGACTTTTTTATTTCATTTTTATAAGATAGTAAATCACTGTCACATCCTGCTCGTAACTGGCACAAAAACAGAAGACACACAGGTAAGCTCAATGACAATGTAATATATTTACAACAAAAGCGTGCCGACGCAAAGATGTGTAGTGAGGAGTTCTGCCCAAAGACTGTGCTGTTCTGGTTTTATATGCATGAGGCGCACCAGGCCCAGGTGTGTCCAATGCTGATGATTAACCTCCCATTAGGTCTGCAGGCCTGAAGAGCGAACGCAAGCAACAGCAGATTGACTATCACAATTGCCCCCGTGCAGTACACACTGCACAGGTACATGAATCTGTGTAGCCCTCTTGCATAATAGTGTTTTACTTTAACCTAGAGGTACTTTATGTCATATCTCACAGGTGCTTTATTCTATCCTTTCAATTCTTCATGATTTTGTAAATGTTTTCTTGATGAATTTAAATCCTTGTATTCTGATTATGTTAATATTATTATTATTATTATTATTATTATAAAACATACCAATGATGGTCAGAGTGCACAGATGCAGTTTTAAGTGGAGGTGTTTGAGCTCATGTTTGCCATGAGTCCTGATTTAAAATATAGCATATA
>OMLP01001685.1:10880-28479 GCA_900302685.1 Spondyliosoma cantharus
GGGGTGTTATGTAGTCCGGTAATGTATAGGTCTTTTGGTGTCAGTTGACCTACTTGTGTCCTTCAAAAACACATGGAAGCTGTCCTGATACTGTCACCACACGTGGGCTGTAAATTGGTCCTTTTTAGATTAATAGACCCTGAACTCTCTGGAGGAAGATTAAAATAAACGCCTGAGTATCTCAGAATGGTTGTCAGTTTGACATTCAAGTAGGGTTTAGGGTTTAATCATCTACTTTATCATTATGTGTTTTTTGTAATTATTTGAGTAAGTATTATTATAAGTAATTCTTTCTTCCTTATGTCATGGAGATTGAGTGCTTGGGTGCATCCAGGGTAACTGGACTGCGTATGTGTGTGTCTTGTGTGTATGTGTGTGATATTACATAATGTGGTCTCCCTTGTGTGGTGCAGCTCAGACGTTTCTTCTTCCACATGTTGATACGACTGAAAGATCTGTTCCAAAATGCAATCCAGCAAAAGCAAATTCTGCAGTCATGCTAGTTTCTCTCTTTTCTTTCACTGCAATAATGCTTTAATAACACAAATTGATGATTGATGATTGATGATTGACAGTGATGTGTGTGTGTGTGTGTGTGGTCAGTCACGAGTGTGTGAGAGGGAGCTCGAACCGTTAACACAAAGTGATAACATGCACCGCATTTTCCTGTAATTTGCAGAAAATAGACCCACAGCTGGATGAGTTTTTCCAGACTCTGCGGAGGAAAGTGAAGATCGGCATCGTGGGAGGCTCAGACTACTCCAAGATAGCAGAGCAGCTCGGCGAGGGGGATGACGGTGAGCAGCCCTCTTCCTTTAACCGCAGACGGTTTACTCACTGTGTCACGATGACTAACTGCGGCATGTCGACTCCTCATAGGTGTCTTAATATGATTTTGCAACAGCACATTGGGAGCCGTTGTTCAAAAGAAAAAATTACGTAAAGTTCACTTAGTCGAACCAACATCTGAACTTTTGTGAAGAGTCCAGTGGTTCGGCTTAGTTAACTTCATTCATGTGTGACTCCCAGACCCTCTGCCAAAACACCCTGGCACACTGGCTCTCACCCTGCGCTGCCAGCAGCCACCCAGCTGAGCTGGCACACGGCTGCATGGGCAGGCTTGTCTATCAGTAAATATTAGCCTAAAACTGGAATGCAGGTGTATTGTGTCGAGAGGGAGCCATGTGGTTTGATAACCATTGCCAAGTGTGGTAAAGGTAAATCTGTTCATTCTTCGTGATGGTGCTGAAGCTTCTCGTCTCGTGATCTGTTCGCGTCGTCATAACATCATGCATGATCACAGTCATCTATATTGATAAAAAATCATCGACAGTTAATTGCGATAACAGTACTAGTAGCATTTCCTTAAATTTTAACCAGGTTAGAGCAACATCAGCTTTCTGGTTTATGCATTTTTCAGGTGACTGTTGTGTTATTAAAGTCAAATGGATGAAAGCAGATATTTTGTAAGGCAGCCTTTTGTTTATGTGGAGTGTTGCTGGCAGAGAACACACAGGGCAGAGTGAGCGGGAAGGTCAGACAGATTAAACTTGCCCTCTTCAGGCAGCGTTACACACACCTGTAATCTGCTTCCAGGTAAATATAGCAGGGTGTCCTATTATTCCCTATTCAGGCCTCGGCGGAGGAGCCACTGCTAATTTACTTTAGTTGAATGTGTAGGTTTAAAAGAAACAGGTGAGCACATTTAGTCACTTTTCACCTGTCTTCTTTCTTGCAGTGATTCACAAGTTTGACTATGTGTTTGCTGAGAACGGGACAGTGCAGTACAAAGATGGGAAGCTCATCTCAAAACATGTAAGTGGACACATGGGTCACATTTTTCACGGCCTGTCACAATAACAGCAGGAATGCAACACATTGTGTCTTGAGAACAATACATGATCCTGCATGCTTGTGCTACATTCAGGTTCACAATTTCCTCCTGTTGAGCAGATAAAGATACATTCTTTATATTATATGTGATGAAAAGTAGGTTTACCTACAATGTAATATAGCAAATGAGATCAATTATTACCCAGAAACAGCTTTGTTCACTTGACCAGTGCAGAAGTAGCATTTTGCTACTACATTAAAGGAGTATTCTGCTCATTTTCAGGTTCATAATATTATTTTGGGTTACTGCTCTAATGAGTTTACATGCTTTAATGCTCAAAAAACGCATCTGTTTTCTCATGCTGTCCATATATTCCCCCAGTGTCTGAGACGCTCTGTTTTAACAGCTTCCAGTTAGCTTCACTTCTACTATGAATATAGGGGTAAAGTAATCAAATGTGTAAAATTGTGTCATAGTGTGATGGCAAACTGACTAAGCTTTTCAAGCTCTTCAGGAGCAGAGTTTTCTGGTGGGGAGAGGAGTTCCTAAGTCTGCTTTATGTATCTCTCTTCCATTCCTAACATACAGAAAGAAGTTTGTTGTTTTTATCAGTTTCAGGCGCCTGTCGTGAAAAAGGTTTGTTCAGTCCATCATTTTGTTTATGACTGAAGTACATTTTCATCCCATCAGGCCATTCAGAACCAGATCGGGGAAGAACTGCTGCAGGACCTGATCAACTTCTGCCTCAGCTACATGGGGCTCATCAAGCTGCCAAAGAAAAGGTAAAACTCTGACTAAACTCACAAGATAGTTAGGAAACTGGTTACTTAAACTCCCCTGGGGGACACACACACCTTGGACCTACATCCCTGGAATGCAGGAATGCCAATTCTCCTCACTCATGGAAATTAGTGAAGCATGAAGCATGTTGCAGGTGTTAACATATCTTCTTCTTCATGTCTGTCAGGCACAGTTTGTGTACTATGTTTGTAGACTTGTTACTATGTCAAACAGAATCCAGGTTTTTACTTCAGTTAAGTATTTTTAACAATCAACATTTTCTTTTCCCTCCTGCAGGGGAACGTTCATTGAGTTCAGGAACGGCATGCTCAACATTTCCCCCATTGGTCGGAGTTGCACACTGGAGGAGCGAATCGAATTCTCTGAAATTGATAAGGTAAAAATACTTAACTTTAAGCACATTATGAAAGACAAAGACAAATTGGATGGTTATGTCCGTTTATCTCTGTGTCACAAAGGCTTAAAAGGTTGGTTGTGAGGTGGGTTTGCACATCACTCTTCTGCTGTCTGCACTGCCTTTGTTCGTGAATGTTAGTCAGGGATTATCACATTGGGATAACATCACGGTGTGAGTATAGGGAAAACATTGCACCCATGTAGCAAGGTTAGTGTAAAAACCTCGTCAATTTTGCTAAAGAACTGCTACTAGAGCTTTGTTAATTTGCACAGTAGCCAAATTTAGCAGCCACGCTAAGCAAACTATGGCTTTACACAACAGGCTCTCGCTGCTCTGTCTCTCTGTTTCATGTAATGTGCTCAATTAAGCAGACAGAGAGAGGTCAGACAATGTTGAGCTTTCAGGACAGCTTAACAGGCTGTCTATTGATGGTTCACAGAGCCGGGCAGTACGGAGGAAGCAGATAGCGGCAGAGGAGGCGAGGTTTAACCCTTCAGCTACTTACAAACATCTATGGAGCCGCATCATCTGCTACGTTCAGACATGAAATAATGTGTAGACCAAAACGTAGCCAGAGTGTTAGATTAACATGTGTTGTGTGTACAGTAACAAAGCTGGTGAGGTCTGACTGCCTGACTTTGTCACTTTCTCCACAGAGAGAGAAGATCAGGGAGAAATTTGTTGCCGCCCTGAAAGAGGAGTTTGCTGGAAAGGGACTACGGTTTACCAAAGGTGAGCGAGTTGAAAGCTGAAAATGCCTGACAGAAAAACTTATTGGGACACGAGCCAAAATATCAGATTTGGCAGGGCCGTGTGACAGTGATATGGCCGACCAGTGATGCTTCATATCTGCCAAATGTGACACTTAAACCAAAATAGCCAGAGTGCTGCTGAGTGTTGTAGCGACTGCTGTATTTGATATGCTAAGTAAGTAACCAATATGTAATTGGGTCCAAACAAACTTAAGCCTCTCTTTATTAAAGTTAGCCTATGCTTCAATTAATGTGTCAGATGAGTGAGAGAGACCAAAGCTCAATCAAAACATACGGGACTGTTGCAAAAAAAAACGCATCCTGTAATATCCAACCCACAGGCTTTGACTGTTCTCAAATGGTTCTCACTTCATTGGCAGGCAAATAAATGAATCTCAAGATGATCCCTGCAGTAGTGTTGCACAGTTTTTGTCACAATTGAGGCACAGCCTGTGAATATCCCTCGTACCATTAGGCTACCTGCTTTCTAAAGCCAACACCAGTTTACAACCCAGACAGACAATTAGCTAGGATGAGCTAATCAAAACATCTTGAATTAAAGCTGCTGTAAGCGTTGTCGTTTTCAGCTAACTTCCTGTCCGATACGCAGTTAGCAGTCCCCTCCCTCCTTTCTACGTCGCCACACTTGCATGACTCCTTTTTTTCCCGAGGCAGCTCTCTTTGTCTCTTTCTTTTCCTCAAGCTTTTTTCATCCTTTGGTCTGTTTGTTAGCATCACCGGGATCACTGGTTTCGTCAGAGCCAGTTTGGCTACCAGAACGGGAGGATCCTTCTCTCTGCGTACCTCTTTATGGGGATCCTGATTGGATAAAGTGGGCAGGGATACCAGAAAAGAGAGAGACATGGGTTAACTTACTGACCAGACACTCTGTAACAGTGCTTACTGTTGGAATACAGAGCTATTTAACACTTATTACATTTACACAACTACATTTTTACTCGTGTGCATCACTTGCATCGTGTTTCTACCCACCCCTGACCTGACCCCAATGAGTTGACCCAGGTGAGGTATATCTATATCTATACGTATCTTAATTTTTAGGGAGTTGAGGGAGCCCTATAGCAGATCAGTGTGTGCAAGACCCCAGCGTTAAGGTATTGGAATCATGAACCAAACAGTGGCCTTACAAGCTTTGTGTTCGGACATTGTTAACCTCAAAAGAGTTCCTGAATCAGACAAGGAACAAGAAAAACAAGCTCATGTTAACTGTGGGTTAGTTTAATGAGAAACTAGTTTTACAGCATATCTGTCTGTCTATTGTCTCCTATCTCTGTTTCAAATAAGACCCCTCGACCTCACACCTGGGATGTGTGGAGGACCTTGTGCTGGACGTTGGAGCCCTGAGTTAACTATTACGCACACACACGCATATAAACACTCTCTCTCTCTCTGGCAACGGTGCAGCAGTAAAGTGACTAATGTTTGCTTACGTGCTCTGCAAGGTGTGCGCTCCTGCTAACGCCGGTGAAAGCTGTCAACAAACAGCCGAGACAGGTGGCCTTGTTTTTTACAAGTTGTAACTGTGTTGTTACTGATCCTTGTCATGTAGCACAAAAGAGAAATGTGAAGTTATTTCATGTCAGCTGACTGACTTCACAGAGTTGTGAATTCACAGTGTGTCATGTTACCTGAAGTTTATTAGTTTTTCCTTCAAGGACAGGACAAACACACAGTTGTAAAATATTATTTTCAGCTCCTGGTAATTGACATAAAGTAGGTTTGACTTTTTCCAGATGGTGGACATTGTGCACACACGATCAGGTTGCTGAGGTGGAAAACAGCAGCGGCATCAGGGCCATTTGCAGAGGTTTCACTCTGTTGACTCTGACACCGAGGAAACAGGCTGATAAGTCCGGAGGTTTAAGATGCATTTGTTTGCCCTCCTTAGTGTTTGTTTGCTTCTGCGCGGCCGCCCTTGTTAAATGATACTGTTCACCTCTGAAATAGGCGTAATAAACCTGACACTCTGTCGAGCCTGCGCAGATTGTAAGGAACACTCAGTGCTTTTCATTACACAGGTGATCAGAGGTGAAAAGCTAATACGCTGTATTGATTTCACCTTATTAGATGTCAACAATCACAGAGAGAAAGAAGGCATCGTTATTAAGGCGTTGAATTCACAGCGTTTGGGGTTAAGCATGCACATGTCTGTAGGGTCAGCAGCACAGTAGCCCTGCTCTCGTCCCTGCTCAGGAGTGAATGAAGCAGACTGGGGGATGGGCTGCTACAGATGTGGCTGAAGCACTGCGGTGTTTATAATGTGGGGTTGAAGGTGTTGAGATGGAGGCTTGTGGAGGGTGTGTGAGTGGACAGCCCTCTGATTGGCTGGACGCTCCTCAGCTGTTGTGTTTGTTGCTGGCTCTTTAAACCCCACTGTTAAACTTCTTTTTAATTACGGCAGGGAATGGAATTTAAGGGGGAAGGGCGAGAGAGCCGACTGAAAGGGAGGTGCTGCTGAGAACTCTGGCGGAGACTTTTCAGCTACATTTCACAGTTCAAAGGTCACTAAAGTCATTGGACTCAGCTGAGCAACAACAGAGCTTTTACTGTGACCTTTGTAACAAGGGCCCGTGCCTGTAAAATAATTTTTTGTTTACAAAACACACTTTGCACTTGTGACTCTTTCTCTGAGCTGCAGCCATAATCCCACATATCACAGTCGTCTCTAGATTTATGGAATATGGGAAATGCTGGGCGTTGTTTGTTCCTGTCTTATTTGGTCCATTCTTGTGACACATCCTTTTTCCGAGTGCAGTTTATCCCTCGGCCGACAAGTTCAACAAGTCAGAAGCCTGCCAGATAAAGAGCTCAAAAATCCCCCATAAGTCACAGCTGCTGCACAGAGTAAATAATGTGTGTTCTGGAGAGCTGGGCAGATTGAGTGTAAATACAGGCAGAGCAAAAAGTAAAGTATTCATCAGCATTCTGACTGTACTGGTTCATAAAATTTGCGTACACTGCTTTGTCGGTGCCTATCTGAAAAAAAAATAAAAAACGTGTAGAAAGAGAAGTGAAAATCTGTGTTGGCTGATCTCAGAAAGATTAAACAGCATTGCGTTGCTTCAAGGAATTTAAGATACACAATATGTGTGAGTGTATATAATCAGGCCGGTGACGGTGATAACTATGTCCTGTTTGTCATCTTGTTTGTTTTAGGTGGTCTCATCAGCTTCGACGTTTTTCCAGAGGGCTGGGATAAGAGGCTGTGTCTAGACGTGCTGGAGAGGGAAGGCCTGGACACCATCTACTTCTTTGGCAACGAGACCTCAGATGTAAGTTCGTCTTGGGGAATGTTTCCTGGAGAGCAGGACGCAGTGCTGAGAGAGAAACCTTCTTCCTTTCCGCCCCCCCCCCTCAAAAGGTTTATGAATGCGACTGCCGAGATTTGCTGTTATTGAAATCGGCCAATCGTGTTGGGTGACGCTCGCTGTCGGCATTACAGTTCATCCTAAAGGTTTCACGGGGTTCCGGTCAGGGCTCTGTGCAGGACAGTGAAGAACCCCTTTCACACAGGCACTTCTACCGCGAAGTTGTTACCCAGAAAAGCTAAATGTTTGAATCAGTTGGCCCAAAAATGTATGAATTTTACCCGATCAGCCGGTACAAAGGCTGCATAATGTACGATTGAGTGTGTAGCTGCTTCGTACACTTCCCTGCGTTACTTTGTTTAGTTTTCCATGCTTCGGTTTATAATGCAGATACATCCAAATAGAATAATTGTCATCAGTACGGGATAGTCTTCCTCCACATCCTGCACGCTCAACCCATCACTCATCTAACTAAATGGAGTATTCCAGTAGATGACAATGCATGTGACACAAACAATCTCCTGTTGTTGCCAAATGTGTAAAAGGCTACAGTGGACAGTGTTGAGCTCTGATTATTAAGACAGTTTCATGTGTAAAACAGCTAAGTTCTTCTGCACCAAATTTAGAAAAGCTTTTTTTCTATGGACCTGGCTTTTATGGACAGTGGCTGTGTCCTTGCGGCAGCAACCCAGGTTTGATTCCAACTTGTGGCCCCCTTTGAAAGGGGGCATCCTATGACATTGCCATCAGTTGAGATTGCATTGCTTTATTTGTTGCACCTGCTAGCATAAGTATGGCTCAGGCAGCTTCTCTCTGGAAGGGGTGTTCACATACATCATGACATATAGTTATTGCAAAAGGTCGATTCAGTTGATGTTAACCTGTGTTTGTAACTTCTCCTTTTAGGGAGGAAATGACTATGAAATTTTCAACGACCCACGGACCATCGGCTTCACAGTCTACTCCCCGAATGACACGGCCAGGCTCTGTCGGGAGCTTTTCTTTGATGCTCAACCACATGAATCCTGATGTGCTGAACTGTCCGCAATCTTTTTACCCACGAACCCCTCTGAGTGCGCACCTGAGGGGCTCTGCTGGTTTGAAAACAAGCGACTCGAACCCCCGGGTGTTACTGAACTGCTAAGAGGTGTCACAGCTGATTTTTTTCCATATTATTAATATGCTTGCTTAATTTGAATGCGCAACAGCAGACTGATTTGACTGTATTAAACCCAGCTGCTTTTTTACAAGAAGGGACAGTAAACTGAGGAACCTTTAAGTACTGTGTCAGAAGAGGAAGTTTGACTGTAGCATGTAATATAAAGTTAAACAAAAAAGCTTAGAGAGACTGTCAAACATTCTGCAATGTTGAAAGTTGAACTCCAGATTAGTTAGCTATTGAATGAGGTTTTGCACTAATGTTGGTCTGATTTTAAACAAACTGTTGGTATTGTCTTATTGATCATTGCTGAAGGAAATGAGGTGGTCTAACAGGTGAGGTTTCCATTTTGGAAATAAGATATGAAGCATTAACTAATGATAATGATTTGGGTGTTTCCTTTTCTACATATGAGGATATATGAATCATTCCAGTTGTTTTAATATCATGTACTGACTTCTGAACCGGATGTGATGTATTGTTGGTTTACTGTGTGATCCCGTCAATGTCAAATGTGTGATTTAACCTCACAGAGCTCCTGCGACTCTATGGTTCTTTAAATGCGTTAAAGTGAATATTTATCAGATTCACATTTAAAACTGAACACTACTGATTCAATGAATTCATCCTAACCAGTGAGTTAAGCTACTGTGACTAAGTCACTCTATACAATTTTATCAGTCAGTATGACAGCTTTTTATGTAAAATATTTTTACGGGCTGTATCATGGCCTGCACGTTGTAAACTGGGTGAATTTGCTAATTTTTTGCTGGTTTCGACCGGGTGTTTGAAATAACTTTTGAAAATGTGATAACTATGTGCCACTTTTATTTTCCCACAACCCTCTTGTCATGGTTCAGATACATAATAGACTATTAATGTAATTCTGAGGCTTTTGGTAGATAAGATACATCAGCTGCAGCTCTGTGTCCGACCGTAAACACTCCTTTAAACTCAAAGACTAAAAGGATCCGGTAGAGAAGAGTTTTGTGCACAGTAAATGAGCTTTTAATGGGTCACTGATGCTAACTGTGAGATTGGCCATTGTCGTTCAGCCACTTACGGATAAAAAAAAAAAAAGTGTTTTGCTTCTATTCGTTGTAATAAAACTTTTTGGACATCGTCTCCACTCCACTTGTCATTCTTAAACCTGCTGGGTTACCATCATGCATTTCAGTCTGCCACAGTGTCCTTCTCAATTTAACCACTAGGAGTCGCCAACAACTCGCGCTGAAAAAATTACATACAATTCAACATGTGGCTCTTGAAACTTGAATTTATAAAGGAGTCAGTGTTTCTTTCAGAGTGAACTTTTTTAACAATCGATAACAGATAAGATTAAGATTCAGCTCCAAATACAGCATTTTGTCAACAAACTTTTTTTCATTATGTAGGTTTGTTTTGGTCTTTTATCTCAGAGGACAGAGAAGACATAGTGACACAGTGTGAAGTGCTGCAGAGATCATGCTCCAGTCAACAGATTGCACATATTTTCCAGACACAAACAGCAGCTTTAAGGGGGGAAGGTACTCAAGTTGTAAGATTGACTGCTTTTATCAGGCACAATTGCAAAACTTGCTTTCTTGGCCTATTTAGCAACCACTGTTACAGATTGGGTTGAAACTGCTCTGCTCTGCAAAAGGGTGATCAGGCAAAACTTGATTTGCGGTGCGTATACCTTATAGTGTATTAAGTAAATATGGGAACAACCTTCTGTATCTGTTGCAGTCAAAAGCATTTCTGCTTTTTATGAAAAAGGGATTTACTGGAAACAGTGTGGAAAACACCTCCACAGACTTGATGACCTTGATGATCAGAAGTGAAAGGTCCAGTGTTTAAGGGAGTGTGTAAGAACTTTGACTCAGATCTTGTAGTAATAACGTTATCCACAGCGTGGAAAATACTTGGTTATAATAGAAAGTCCTGCATTTGAAATTCTAGTTGAGAAGAAGTACAAATGTATTAGCATTAAGATACACTTGAATTATCACAAGTACTCACCAGCCAGAGTCACCCATTTCAGACTAATATATTGTATATGATTGAATTCTGACTAGTGATGCTTAGTTAATGTGTTCGTCACTTAATGTTGCAGCTGGTGAACAAGGAAAGTTTTGTCTACTCCATATACTGCTGGCTTAATCCATAAACTTAAATTGATTTATATTTTGTGTTAATTTTTGTAACCTGCAAAATAAACAGTAACATAAGCTGCCAGAAAGCTGTAATGGTGTTAAAAGTACTATATGTAAAGATATATATTGTGACGTATGAGGTAGCATGAAATGGAAATAGTCAAGTGAAGTTAAAGTGCCCAGAAACTGTACTCACAATTGCAAATCATCCCACTATTGTTGATAATACGCAGAAAAAAAGAGGCGTTCAAATGCAGGAAAGTGAGGAAATAATGCTTAAATAGGTTAATAACTTTGTCTCATCCCTCTGATCATCTAGCAGCCCTAGAGATTCACGCAGCTTTACTGAGGCTGACATGTCTTCATCCCAAACCAGCTCTCAGTAGTGAGTGAGCAAACGGGGGGTTCAGGGTTACACTGCTTCCAGACCTCTACCCACCTCTTTGATTCATTCAGAAATTCAAACATAGATGGCTGAATAGGAATGTTTTGAAATTAGTGAATGACGTGAAACAAATTCAGATTGATTATCAGAGTTTGACACCCCAAACTGGCCATCAGAATCAAAGCCGTGACCTTTTTTTTTTTTTTTAAATAACGACACCGTCTCTCTCTTTGTTGACCAGAGTTCATACTGCTTTTCCTCTTCCTCTTTCAGTCTCACACACAGGCAACTTCCATCAGATCTGTAAATCATAAAATGTTTTATTTGTTCTTTCAAGGCTCAGTAGAAGTAATAATGTGGATCACCAGCACAGTGGCTCGTCCACTAAAGAGAGTGTCCTTTGTTGTGACAGAAATAAACAGAATTTAATGTTGAACAAATTCAGGCAGTGACACCGACAGAGACGAGATGCATAGAGACTGAATGGAACAGACGTAATAGAAAATGACATACAGTACAGTACATAACTGAGCAAAACCCGAATAAACTACAAACAACGTTTCTGTGACGATGATCTCTATTGGCACCAACTATGAAGTCATGTAGTTCAGCGTCACGCGGACTACACTCAATAAATCACACACAGACACGTGTTTTTTTTTTTCTTCTAATGATAGAAAAAGAGGTTTAGAAATAGGTTCATTTTCATGGCTCCAGATGCTTTCAAAACAGGAGCCGTCAAACTTGAGAGAAGCCCGACAGTGACGTCTGGAGCACTGTGGCAGTTCAGTTTTCTGAAGTGCAAGTTTTGACTCCATCACCCCAAAAAATATAGATCTTGACCTGTGGACACGCACAGATCTAACAAAAAGAATCATCCAATAAATGATTCAAATAAATACCCACAAACAAGACGGTGAAAACAAGGATATGCATTTTTCACAGCAAAATATATTTTCTTTATGTTTTTGTCCATACTTGGTTGAATGTGATCTGCCTGCTTTCGTCCTGATCTCCCTTCATGGTTTTTCTAATTGACTCCAGCCTTCAGTTCCCCTTTCAAAATAGAACTTCCTCTTTTTGTAATTTTTTTTCAAACTCGGGACCAAAAACCCATAAGGGTCTCTCAAGGGTCATGAGACATCCTGTCCGGGCTGCAAACATAGAATGATGTAATATACTTTTAGACTGTATAGATTTTATGTCATTTGATTTGATTCAATCAGATTTTAATGCAAAACCAGCTGTGATTTACAACTCAAAGGATTGTCAGCCTACCCTTTCAACTTTCTTTCACTCACCAAAACAATCTTTTTTGACTTGCTTTTCCCTAAACTACCTGCTTCTATGTCCATTACGTCGTCGTTGAATTCAAAGTTTTCTTTCCGTCTTTCCACTTGATGCAAACAAAGATGCAGCACGAGAACGTCTCACCCACACTTGCACTAAGCATGTGATCCTGGAAACTTTGGTGAAGTAAACAAGTGCACAACAGCTGCAAAGAAGGGAAGTAAAACTGAATTCAGCCTTTTGCCCTATGTCGCTCTCTTCCTTGGACATAGACTCAGCTGTCCTGCCTCACTGTGCAGATCTGCACCACGGTTATGTTTCCACTTTCATGTCCTACACAGCTGATCTCCGTGGAAAAATGAGGCCTACGAGCTCTTCCCGGTCACGTTATCCTCCCACCTCAAATCTGACTTCCATCGCTGCTTTTGTGACAAAAACATAAAATAAAAATAAAATAAAACACATTTTCATTTCAAACAATGAGAAAAATTGTCAGTTTTATATACACAGCAAATTCATCAGTGTAGCAGACACTCAGGTTTAAACAGAGTGTAACAGCTCTGTGAATGGACAAACTGTCAACTTTAACAAAACTTTGCTGTGCAGGTAAAACATGTTTGGTTTTTTTTTCTTAAAAAAAAAATGATTTGAGCACAGAATGTAAATGGTCCCCGCCCCCCTCAGAACCAGCACCAGGCCCCGGAGCTCAGGCCTACGAGCTGATGATCTGCCCAGACCAGGTCTCGTGTTTCGTCCCTGGGTTGAGATGTGTGATCTTCACCTCCACCGCCTGCACCTTCAGGTTCTTGGGCGGGACCCGGCTCACTTTGTACGTGACCTCATCGCCCTCGACCGGGACGTACTCCCCCTCGATGCTGAAACAGAGAGAAAAGCAGATGAGGGTGCGGTACGAGTGAAAATGGGTTTAGCTTCGAACTGTCTTGTTGTTTGGCTGCATGGAGGGTTACAGTATATAACAGTTACAGTAGAATTTGTTTTTTGTATAATGTGACTGTTCTAATGCATAGATAGAGACAGGGTATGATTTCTGCTAATGATTTATAACTAATTTCTCTTTAAACCTCCAAACTGCACAACTGGTAAATAGTCCCAACATAGTAATGTTCTTCCTTTTTCATATTGTTGTATTTCATTAAATAAGAAGACAACGGATTGTGGACTCAGGAATTTCACAAATTTGCTTTTGCTGCAGCTGTAGTAAAATCTGACATACTGCTTGTCCTGCACAAAAAGTTAGAATAAAGCACAGGCAGAGAGGCTGCTGTACTCTTTGTGCATGTTATTGCAGGTGTTACAGCGTCCTGAGAGAGTTGGGTAAAATAACTTTCCACACGTAAACAATATTGCTTGCTGAGCTCTTACAGTCCTGAGAGTCGACACTGCAGATCTGCACGTCTGTACTTCAGATTACGCGCAGAAAGTTGGCCTGCGGCGATCCTTATAGTGTGTTGAGTGTGATTGTCACTCACTCTGAGATGTGAACAAAGATGTCTTCGCCGCCGCGGGAGGGCTGGATGAAGCCGTGACCTTGTGACCTGGAGAAGTTCTTACACACTCCCTTAAACACTGGACCTGAGTGAGCACGTACCGTACTGCAGGCAAAGAGACAAAACAAGGGAATGTATTGCGTTATCCATGAAATCACTCATTTAAGAACGACTTACTGTTACATTGTTTCAATAATAAGATGTGAAAGGAGCATTTTGGAAATATTTTGTCTTTCATGTGATACAGATTCAGGCCCTTTTGACAAGACAAGGAAGTGGATGTGTGAGGACAGAGAGAAGGATTCATAGACGTGGTGAGAAAAATGACGAAGAGCAACATCGACATGCCGCCTCACGATGTCACAACACAATGACAGCAGAGACGAGCATGTTGACTCACAGTACGAACAGTAAACTATTCAACCTTTCTTCAGTAGCAGCCACAGTCTGCAAACCCGCCATGATACAGCAACTTGTCAGATTTACATCTATTGCTACGTCGGCTTGGTTTATCTCAAGCTGAAGGGGAGGAACTTTTCAAATCCTTTACAAAAGCATAAAAAATAATCAGACTCACTATGTAGAAAAAGGCTCGTGCCAGTCTTGTGTAATTATGCATTTGACGCAGTTGATTATAACTTTGTAAAATGTATTATATTTTATAAGCTCATCATAAGTTTTACATATAAAATCTGCAAAGTGACTGCAGAAGTCTAATGAATAGGTACCACTTACTAAGACAGCACTCTGTAGAGAGGTTTACAGGTCTTAATTAGTGGCTTTATCAATGTTAATAATATGAGTGTCACAATTCTCAGAATCCATGATTCAATTTGACTTCCAATTTCAAGGTCACAATTCGACTTGATTTGAAAAACGCTACTGTTCGACTGACTTTTATGACCTGACCACTGTCATTTACAAATTTTCAAATTGTTCTGTAAAAAGATTTTACTGCAACAGGGGTTAGGCTAATTCAAATGATATTCTCCAGAAATAAAGATCTCAGATAATCCCCACCCTTCAGAGATTTAACAGTAAACAACAAAAGATAGATATCCGGTAATTCAGTTTGTTCCAAATTTGTTATCACTTTACTTAACAGATTTTCCTCTAGGAGTAAACCCTCTTCTTAAAGAAATCAATAAAGGATCTGTGAAACAACTCCGACCCTGTTGGAGTTACTTCCACACCAGTCCCTGCATTTGAATTTGAAATTGAAGGCTCATTTAGATCAATTTTCACTTTAAAATCGAGACTCGGGACTCCTCGAGAGAATAGATCATTAGATCATCAGATTTTGGTTTTCCTGCAGCCTGGCACAAAATGTTCTTATCATTAGCAAAGTAATTACCTCTAAAACCTAAGTCAATTATTTCTACATAGCAAAATGAGTCACTCCCGGTGAAGGGCCCGCACTCTGCTTACACTCAGCCCAAATACAGCAATAAATCATGGTCTACAGGTGGTCCGGATCTGGTGGCCAGAACGCCCCATGACATAGCAATGTTGCAGCCAACTGTATGGATAAAGGGCCTGTGTCATGGGCACTCGTGTTCTGGCATCCAGATCTCGACCATCTGTGCAATATAAGTCATTGCTTGGGCCGAGAGTAATCAACAGCGTGGCCCGTCATTGGGCCAGACCAATTTTGCTAAAAATAGCCTTTAGTTAAAGCTTATAGATCTTCATACTGGTTGCTTTATTGTGAAAGAGGTAGCAATCCATGTAGTGGTTTTATTGGGGACGTTTCAAGTATAATGAAATGAAAACCTAGTATTTTACAGTACTTAGGTGAATGTCTACTTTTCACTACATAATTATATCCAACAAACTAACTCATGCTTACGCTGAGTAGGTGCGGGTGCGTTTGGTTGGTAACGGGCTGGGCAAATCCCTTGGCAGCGGCTGCTCCTTCCCTTCCTCCCATACCCGGCTCCTCTCCCTCAGGAAGGGGAAGGACAGGGTGAGAGAGGTGTTGGGGGAGCGCAGCGGCGTCCCGGTGGGCGACGTGAGGCTGGGGTCTGCCATGTCAGACGTGACAAGGAGGAGGAGGTGGATGGGGGAGGATGGCGTGGATGCAGTGTTTGATGCTGCTGCTGCTGCTCCTCGAGGCGCAGGCTTGCTGATGGGCTGCTGACACCGCTGTCTGTCCGCTCGTGTATCCGTGGGTCCGTCTGCTCGGAGAGGCCTTCCTCAGCGTGGGACACGGGCTCAGCGGATGTATCCAGGTCAGCTCTGTCACTTCAAGTCTGTCAGGAGGGCGAGCTGTGAGGAGAGAGAGCCCACGGAGAGAGAATGGAGGAAGATCAGAGAGTTGTCATGTGGCTTTAGACCTGATGGTGGAGAGGAGGGATGAGAGGGGTCACCCAGCCAAGAATATTCAAGGCCCAAACCACAAAGAATTTAAGGAGCTTTTCTGGTTTTTTTCTTTGTACCTAGGAATACATTGCTCGATCATTATATTTAAAATTGATGTTAGGGGATAAAATTAAACTGGAGAACACATGTCAAAGTGACCAACTAACCCCTCAGTCAGGCATCAAATCCTTTAAATGGACACCGTAGAAACGACCAAGATTTAGTGACTTTTCTTCATAATGTGGGTCTACAAACAGTGGACCTACGCGTACTGTATGTTTTCATTAGACCCTCCTGGTAAACTCCACACATCCCTGGTGACTACCTGACATACATCAGGATGACACCATCGTGAGTATTTCCTCAGACTGGGCAAAAAAAACAGAGCCGATGAAAAGACAAGACGCAACAGTTTTCACAGGCTGGGCAGTACTCCTCATGACAAGTGATCTGATCTCAGGGTGTGAAATTGGTGGAGTTGCCCTTTTAAACACAGCCCTCAATTTCATTTTCTCTTCCCACCATGGAGCTCTCGGACGATTCCCTTCCGCTCACTTGGTTGCAGTCTACATTCCTCTGCAATGCCACATGATGATTCTCTCGCACGGTTTATCTCTGAAGCTACCCAAAGTATAGTATTAATAAATGTGGAGATTAATTTTTCATATCTGCTTGACTTGACTTCCGAGCTGTGCAGTGTATTACTGGGCGGTCGGGGCATTATGATCATACAGTGTAGTCTGTATTCAGCATGAATCAGAGTTACAGTTCTCTCAGTTGTTTTAATTTTGTTGTAGTTATTAAATTTATCAATCAATCTACCTGTGTCATTCATCATTCACTGTTACTGAAATCCATAACATGTCCTGTTTGGTCAGGTGACCTTGCCCTTCAACAGCCCATTGCCTGGTTTGTCCCTACAGTGGCGTTTTCAAGGTTAGAATCAGGAGGCAACTGGCTGATCTCCTGTCAGTATTCAAGGATGAATTCAGCAGAAACACCACTGACAACAACACCATCCGTGTCGTTTCGTGTGTGTGTGTGTGCGTGCGTGCGTGTGTGGCGTGCACGCGTGTACAGGATGTTTTTTGTTTTTTGTTTTTCACGCCCACTCCTCCGCCTGTGATGATGCAGGCAGAGCTGGGGCTTTGCACGCGGCGTGACGTCAGAACAGCTGCAGCAGGCTGTGGTGCGCTCGTGACGTCGGCGCCCCTTCTCCCCCCCCAAAAAAAAAAATGAACAGTTACACGTCCTGCAGGAGTACTCCACAGCGAAGTGCACACAGGTCCGGACACACACTCTGGGTTTCGGTGATACACTGATGATGAGACCGACCGCTGCACGGTGACTCGAGCCAAACAATCAGAGCAAGTCAGAGTTTACAATCTTTTTTTTTACCGACAGCAGCTGGAGAACATCTGGATGTGCTGAAATGGCGCAAGAGAATTAAAAGGGGTCAGGGCTCCTCTCCCTGTCCCTGTCGTCCTGTCCTGTCTCTGTGAATTGTGTGTGTGTGTGTGTGTGTGTGTGTGTGTGTGTGTGTGTGTGTGTGTGCGCGCGCGTGTGAGTGAGTTTGTTCCGGGAGTTGAATGTATACACTTTACTTTCTCAACAGAACCTAACCATAAAATCTATACATCTTTTTTTT
>OMLP01001686.1:0-15089 GCA_900302685.1 Spondyliosoma cantharus
ACTTTCTCCACAGTCCGGTGATGGTGGAGTTGTACTGCCGACTGCAGAGGGACTCCATGGCCGGGGCAGGAGGCAAGAAGTGCCGCTTCGCCCGCAGCAGCATCTCGCCGCCGACGCTGGAGCCCCTCCTCTCCACATTTTTCTCCTTCGGCAACATGCGAAGTGGCAGGTTGTTGTTGGAGATGTAGATGTATCCGGGGTCGTTTCTTTTGTTTGAATAATTCTTGCAGCGCTCCCGGTGCCTCCTCGCGTCCGTCTCGTACCAGTTGTCAGTGCTGATCGCTATCGCTATCAGTCCCAAAGCGCAAAACGCCAAAAAGAGACCCGCCACGGTTAAAGTCCTCATCGCAGCCATGTTCCATGCGTATCTCGCCTCGGCGCCGTGATAATTCCACGGGACAGCAGGACTCCGCTCCCGGCTGATGCTGTCAGTATCTGAGGCGGGGAGGAAATTCAGCAATACGTGGAAATGTGACCTGCAGACGAATCCCCGAAGCCCTCATTTCTCTGATTTGTCAACCACAACCGAAATAGAGCCAAAATTCCGAGGCAGGAATGGATAAATAAATACATTTGGGCCTCGATGAGCTATTTTGGTTGTGTCTTCTATGCCTCTGAACTCAGTCTAGCCTAGATACTGGTCAGTCCAACACTTCTTTCCAGTAGATGGAGACAGAGCAAATATTTGAAAGCACAACAAGCCCCGGGCCTGCACTTACGCATGATCATGTAGGAGATGGTTTGGTAGTAGAGGAAGTGCCCTCCCTCACGTTTTCATACATATCACAGCTGCTGTTGTCTTAAGCCTTCAGTTGTGAAAGACTGACCCTATTAAAACCACACAGAGGGCCTCATCTTTCATGGTGTACAGGAAGCTGTTTCATCACATCCAGCATCTCGCCTGTGGTAATTTTCCATCATCATGGGGCCGAATGTTAAAAAAAATAAAAAAAATAGTCGAAAACAGTTTGGATCATTGTGTAATTTTGAGAGAAGTCATAGAAATACAAAAACACATGCAGTACATATATGACGTAAGTATTTGTTTCCTGTTAATAATGTCTACTCATGAGGTACCCATTTGTATTATTTGGGGCAACATTTTGTAAAACACAAACCAGTCCCAGTGACACATAAGCTCTGGCTGTCTCAGTCACGTTAACACTGGTTTCATTCTCTTGGTCAACACTTCCTCAATTGAAACGAGAATGCCAAACTAAAAGAGGAACAAGTCCGATTCCAAACTTCGCTTTTGGTTTCGGCTCCTGTGCTCAGTAACTCTTCATGAAAAAAATTCCAGCAAAAATAAATCTTGCCGGAGATTCGCTTTTGTGTTGTTGACAGTAAGAACACAAGCAAAGCAGATTTTCCTGCACAGCAAGAAGTTTTTACCTTATTATGAAGAGTTCCATTAATAGTGATGACCTTTTATTTGTGTGGTTTTTTTTCTTGTGTTAGTATGGAGAGCAGGATTAGAGTTAATGTTGCTCTAAGGTCACATCAGCTCTTGAACTCATTAGGGGGGGAAGTTGAAGCAAACAAGTGCATGGATGTGGCACTGAACCTGTGTGATAGGAAATAATGTGTGACTCACCGAAAAAATAGATACTAATTCATAAAACATTTATTTTGGAAGGTTTAGGGAAAGAAAGAAAGAAAGAAAGAAAGAAAGAAAGAAAGAAAGAAAGAAAAAAACCTTTAAACAGCACATTACCTGCTGCTACTTTCCACTTTTTTCCCAGATGTTTTGAATTATTATAGATATACTGTAGGTTCTTCTAATCTGCTCTCAAAAAGAGGAACCGTTCTGAGTTATTGTACAATCATACCTCTTAATTGTGCACTAAAATGCATGTGAACATGATTGGCTCATGCTGCTCACCACACTCGGCCATCAGGAACTGGCTGATCACTTGAATTTGGCGACTGGATGATACGAACGCAGACAGTATAGGGTCCAGCTTTCAGTTCCCATTTGTCTGGTGAAGTCAGTGCACGGCAACATTGCGTATGTTTCTGTGAAGCAATAAGAAAAAGTTGACATTCACCACAAGCTCCAAGGACCAAGACTCTCATGCTACCTTGTTTACATGATGGACGGATATGTCATATCACCTGTAAGTGTTGCTGTTTTATTGTCTCTTGAGTCGATGTTTGCGACACTGAGAGGGTGTTCTGCTGTTCGTTCTGTGTGCCTCTGTAGCTGTTTCGAAAAACAGACATTTGACAACAGACAACAAAAGACATTTGCGAGTAACAAAGTAAATTCTAGTGACCAAAGTGGGACAAGTATGGCTGAGAAGATAAGACTTACTTGTTCAGGTTTTTTTCTGTTTAAAGGACATATACTTAAGTAACCCTGAACAAACATGCCTGTATGGACCCGTGTCCCCTGTGATCTGGTCGGTTCTGGTGCTTTATTCCTTTTATCATTCCGTCTTTATCTTCTATCACAAGTGAGAGTGAGGCTGGCTGATATATATTGACAGACTTTTGATATTGTAATCTCATGATATGAGAGTGTTGTCTTTTCCCAGTTTTGACGGCTCCGGTTACAGTTTGGTTACTGCTTATGTGAAGTAAAAGTATTTTATGTGAGGAGTATAAAGCCTTTTATGGTTCGAGAGGAAGCGGCATGTAATCTGATAAAACTGCCTCAAGTGATGTCACTTAGTTGCTAAATTCCATTGTGGGTAATCTAGGCAGCAGGTTTTGTAGACGAAGATAAATATGTGGATAAATAGAAAATGTCTTTGGTTCTGCTGAATCAATTTCAATGATTTATTTTTAAACCCTAATGAGTCCGACGCTGTTATAAGACCGCATCTCTAAACCAGTGGACTGCTTTTCAAAACCTGACGCCTACATTACCCACAATGCAATTTAGGGATTGTGTGACATAATTGGAGGCAAATTCATCAGATTACATTCAGCCTCTTCTGGAGCCACAGAAGTCTTTATATTGCATTTTTAAACAAATGTATTAATACTCCCAAAGGCATGTAAACACACTTTAATGTGTGAGTTACCCATTAAAGTTCGTTAGATCGTTTTATGTGAAGTGCCTTAGAGAAAATATTTTGCGTACTACGATATAGCCTATATATTGATCTTGTTTACAGGCTCTATTGCTCAGTAAATTAAATACATTCTTATGCTTGAACTGATTAATTTTTCACCTCGCTTTAGCAGGAAAAAGAGACACAACTTTTACTTTCTCTATGTCAAAAACTGTATTCTTTTCCTTCAAAGGCTTCAGAGGAAATCCTTCCAAATGAACCTGAGGATTACCGACCCCCTGCAGAGCTGTACCCCTACCTCACTACTGCGGGGGAGATTTATGAAGGTGAGAAGTCGGGATCTAACCGTTGAAAAGAGCATGAATATCTACACAACTGAGTTCCTTACAGTGCAGCACAGTTACTGAGTGCCTCTATGCCTTCTGTCACTTTTCAGACCATAGGTGGACCTTCCACTCTGACCGTGTGCAGCAAACAGACTTTGACAATTCTCCAGTGAATCATCTCACAGAGCTTCAGTCTGTATCTCCTCAACAACTGATCCCACCCTACCGCTACAGCAGCGAGTCTCTGCCCCTTCACCTGGACCCACCGCTCGGACCTCTCTCTGTGTCACCACCGGTAAGGTTTTGTGTGTGAAGAAGTGAATGGTGGTGCTAGTTGTGAAAAGACACAATCTCCTCATATGTGGTTTAAGATATTGATAAGGAAATGTTGTCTATGATTATACACATATGTACCAAAGCTAAACCAACATCCTAAAGCAGGAAAAAGCTCCCTATATCGAATACGAGGTCAGTTTTGAATGTGATCTTAATATTGGTATGCAGCTGATGAAAAAGCAACATCTCATGATTCACGTAAGTCGTCTTACTGTTTTTTCTCGGAGTGAAGAACAGAAGCAGAACAGAAAGAAGTAAACTGACGCAGAAAAACGTGGGTTTTGTTGTTTTATCTACTTATTTTTTGTAGTTGGTTAAGTTTTAAAGCTTAGAGCTACCCCTAATGATTGTTCACTTATCATTATAGATTAAATCTGTTGATTATATTCTTGCTCAACTGATAATTGTGAGCTCAAGCTGACTCCTTTAAGCTGCTCGATCTATCCAACCAGCCATCTTCAACCCAGTGATATTCAATTCACTATCATATTATACAAAGGAAATCAGCAAACATCATTAATAAAGGAATCGACTAACAGCATTGTTGACAAATATTCTGTCAGTCGAATAATCAACAAATCATTTCAACGTCATCATTTTCTATGGTTAATATACATGAATGTGTGGTTGTACATGCTGCAGGTCAAACAGATAAGTTTCTTTGGACTAAATCTGTTGCTGCCACAATAATAACAAAACAATACATTTAAAGGAATTACCCTAAAAAAAACATTGTGGATTTAGCTCACTTATAATCTAACAAAAAAAACAAGGGCTTTGATCTGTACAAAGACAGCGCATGATGTTGGGGATATTTTCACTGAAATGTCATCTGCACCACACGGTCTTGCTGAGCATTGAAATCTATTTTGGCAGAGTTACTTCCTCTTTTGGAACAATGACAGTGTTTTAACGAAAATGTCAGATGGATTGCAACACAACACCCATTGCAGCTCTAACACTCCTTTTTATGCGAACTTGAAATATGACATGCCTTTAAATCTCTCCTAAAGATCCCATATTACACCCAATCTCTGGTTTACCAGTACCAGCCTTCTGCCTCACCTGGCCATTACTACTCAGAAGAGGAACAGAGAGGAATGAGTCCCCCGCTCGAGGTATCAGATGGGGAGGATGAATTTGAAGACCACAATCACTCCTCCTTCAGGAAAGACAATAGTGAGTGTTACCAATGCAAATTTTCAACTGAAATCAAATGTACTGAAAGGCAACATTTCTTTGATGAATCTATTTTTTTCAAATCCAGGCAACAAGAAGAAAATTCGCTTGTACCAGTTCCTCCTGGACTTGCTCAGAAATGGTGACATGAGTGACAGTATCTGGTGGGTGGACCAGGACAAGGGCATCTTTCAATTCTCCACAAAACACAAAGAAGTTCTGGCCAGCCACTGGGGTACTCAGAAAGGAAACCGCAAAAAAATGACCTACCAAAAGATGGCTCGAGCTCTGAGGAACTATGGTAAAACTGGAGAGATAAAAAAAGTAAAGAAGAAGTTAACCTACCAGTTCAGTGAGGCAGTGCTGAGGAACATCTACATACGTCAGTATCCTCACTGATGAGGGAGCAAATGCTGTCTTTTGTTACGCTGAAATCACTAAACTAGTCAAGATTGTGTTTTGCCTGTTTGCTAGTACTTAGTTTTTCTACCAAGTTTTCCAACCTATTTATTTGTGATGCACATCCTCTACTGCTTCCATATAAATTGCTTTATTACATACTCAAATTAAGTTTCTGCTTTTGTGTCTGCTAAGATTAAAGGATAATGACACATCAGGGAAAGTAAAATAAAGAATCTATTTCTTTTGTCATGAATGTGTGTAAATAAATATTATGTTCTTTTGTTTTTGTCAAATTACTCAAATAAACTGAATTCTCCTTTAAAAACACAGAAAACATTTCAGAGCATGGTATAACCTATTTCTAAACTGGGCAACATGGTTGCAAATTATCTCATTGAGGGCAAGTTGAGTAATGGATAAGTCGAACGAAAGAAAGTTAATAACCAACATCTGCTGTGTCCAGCTTCTGAAATATCTGGATTTGCTGCTTTTCTTGGTCATTTATGACAATAAATAAAGAGTCTTTGGATTTAAGACCGCACGCTTCTTCTACATTTTATAGACTAAATAATTGATAAATTAATCATAAATAAGGTTAATTGATACCAAAAATATTCAGTAGTTGCAGCCCTGATCTTATTGTTTTAAAGACTTGTTAAAAGGCTTCCAGGACAGACATGCAATAATGTATGTATGTATAGAAAAGACAGTAAATGGAGTAAATTAATTAAAAAATAAATCGAAGATCTTAAAACAAACAAACAGAACAACAAGTCACAGACAGCAAACATACATGTCATGATTCACACAGCGCAAAAAGATGAATCATATCAGATATACTGAACACTCCTGATGCAAAAACCGATATGAACAACTACAGCGCTAGTAACAGGATCAGACAAAACAGGGAAACATGTACCCTGTCCTTTGGCTGCTGTGATGAAGAAATTTCCCCGTTTGCTGGACGAATGGAGAAAAATCTGATTCTGATTCTGATGGTAACAAAAAAGAACACAAGAAAAAGGAAAAATTAGCGCACTAAAAATCAAGAATCACAAATATAAAATAGAAATAAACATTAAAGATAGACGATTTATAGATGTCATGATTTACCACGTGTCATGATTTACCACATCCCGTCTGCGGGACATTAAAGGTTTTCTGATTCTTTAAGGATTTCTGATGTATAGTGACAGTATGTATATATGACAGTTAGCCTACCTTATTTTAAAGCACAGTGGTTCCGTTTTGATCGATGTTTCCAGCCGGACTGTTACTATGTTACACAGACAATTTAATCACCTCATAAAAAATAAAGGGCGATCAAATGGCATCGTTTTAATGTAAGTATTATATTTCTATAAGAACGCGGGTAGAAATATACACTTTGTGACGTTACTTTTAAGGGTTTGCATTTTCCTAACGGACGAGTAGATTTTAAAGGACCACTCCCAGAACAGCTTCCGCTGACGTCACGTGAATCAGCCAATCAGAGCTCAGATGTTGTTTCGGTGCAAATTTCAAACGCCGTCGAGTCCACAAACGAACGGGTGGCCCGACAGCCGTAGTTGTTAACGTAGTTTAAGCCCGCTTTTGTTTTAGGGGATATTAGGTTTTTTTTAAATATTTTTTAGCTGTCTGCGGTGGCACCATGAGAGTGAGGTTAGTAATTAACATTTGTATTAATTACAGTTTGAATTGTTTACGATAATAATGGAATAGGTTAATCATTTAACCAACTAAACGTTACTTCCTGATTGGCCCGTTGATTTTAGATAGAGCTAATGTTAGCTTTACTCTGAGCAGACAGCGTGTATGATGTCTTTGCCGTTTGGGTCTGTTGCAATGAGTATTTTTGAACGGTAATTATGTTGTCTGTTTATCTCATATCACTCATGCTGCTCATTAGCTGGCCTTTTTTTAACGTTACAACTAATGGTACAATACAGCATCTGGTAGATAGCTAATGCTAGCTTGCTCAGGATTGTGGCATCTAATGTTAGCTCTTTGCTGCTAACAGACTCGTTCATCTAATTTAAAATTAACGTTGCTCATTTTCGCTAATGTTGACTCTGGACCGGGTTGACTGGTGACAAGTGTCTTCATCTGAAACTGACCTACTGAAACTACTGCTTTTCTTCCAGTGAAGTCCACGCAGCAGAGTCTGTTGCCTACCTCAACAGAGCGCTGGTCAGGCTGCAGGATATTTGGGAAGAAATCGGGATCCCAGAGGAGCAGCGCCTACAGAGAACCAGTGAGGTTCACAAGCACATTAAAGTGAGTCCCATGTCAGTTTACATAGTGTATGTATAGATGCTGACCTCACAGAGCTAAGGAACTATAACATTTTTGTTTTCCTTGTCTGTCAGGGTTTGCTGGATCTAATGATTGCAGAAGAAGAGGAGCTCAAGAGGAGATTACTGAAAAGCATTGAAGCCTGTATCAAGGAACTTAAAAGTTTGTGCAGTGAACTTCAGCTGCCCCCCTTTGAGGTATAGTCACCTGAATATGTGCTTGTTTTCTTAAATCTGTCTAGGGAAATTACCCTGTTTTTGACTAACGTTCTGGATTTTTCTGAAGGAGGAGGAAGGCTGCACCATGTTGCAGATGGAAAAGAATAGCCGCACACGTCTAGAGTTGATGCAGGAGCACAAGAAGCAAAGAATGGAAGAGCTTAAGGGCCTTATCAGCAAAGACACTGAGCTGTGTGGTATTTTGTGCACTACCCCATTTTACATTGACCAGAACTCCATCCCATCACTGCAGCAGCTGAAGACTTATCATGCCTACCTGGATGATCTGACCAAAGAGAAGGTGTTACTTACTATCTGCTTTTCTTAATATCTCACTTGTAATTTCTTATTAGGTTTATAACCTGTCTTTTATTTTCAGGAGCGACGTCATGAGGAATTTGTGAGCCTCAAAAAGGAGATCATCGTATGCATGGATGATCTGGAGCAGCACCCAGAGACAAGTTTTGAGACGGATGTGATGTGTGAGGACGAGGAGGCATTTTGTCTGTCGAATGACAACATTGCTGCTCTTAAACTACTCCTCAGTCAGGTGAGTTTTATGATCATTTTCATCCAGACATTTGTTAATTCAGCAGTGTACAATATCATGTGTTATATAATCATATCATAATGATTGATGGTTTTTATGCCTCTTCAGTTACAAGACCGTAAGACTGAGAATGAGCACCGCTGTTCAGCTTTCCGCACTAAGATCCAGGAGCTGTGGGAAAGACTTCATATTCCCCAGGAGGAGAGGGAAGCCCTCTCTGAGCATATGGTCATGTCAAAGAAGAGAAACATTGAAGCAGTAAGAAATCTACCACATGTAGTCATTTATATGAATAAGTGACTCGGACAACGTAGCAGTTTATGTGCCACGCAACCCAAACATTCCCACAACAAATTAAAATAAATGTGCATTCTGTTTGCAGCTCCGGGCTGAGGTTGAGCGTCTAGAGGTGCTGAAAATGCAAAGCATGAGGAGTGTCATTGAGTCCATCAGAGCTGAGATTGTCCTCTACTGGGAGAAATGCTTCTACAGTCAAGAGCAACAGCAAGCTTTTTTTCCATATCATGCTGGTGAGTAATGTCCTTACAGTGAATATACCAAATTAATAATCATGAAGGGAGTGTGGGTCTCAGTGCATCATGTCTTCTTTCCACAGATGATTTCACTGAGGAGCTTCTCAACCTGCACGAGGCCGAGGTCAAGACCCTGGAGAAGTATTACATCGACCACCAAGAACTTTTTGAGGGAGTCACAAAGTGGCGGGAGAATTGGACCCTGTACTTGGAACTTGACGTAAGTACCATTGTCATGAATTTAGTGGGGAGGCATTGAAAACAAACTTCCCTTGGTGTGTTAAGGTGTGGATGTGTGTACTTTCCTTGTCAGAAAAAGGCTAACGATCCTGGAAGGTTCAACAACCGAGGTGGGAACCTTCTGAAAGAAGAGAAGCAGAGAACCGACCTGCAGAAAAGTTTGCCTAAGGTGAGGAAACGTTCAAATGTGTACTCTTATTGGTAACTGTAAGTGGGAATTCAAAAGAAAGAAAACGAGTCAAATTAGGTTAATGAACAATGAAACAGATGAGCTCAAGTAAAACCTTATGTGAGGAGAGTGAAAACAGCTGAGGTAGTTGGTGCATCGCCAGGTCAGGCCAACAGATGGCGACATTAAACATTGATCTCAGTCTGTTGATCCTATGAAAACAATTGTGCACAAGATTTTAACATATTAATGGCAATTTAGAGATTTAGCATGATTACAGCAACATTGTAAAATAAGTGTTTCCTGTTTGTTTCAGCTGGAAAAGATTCTAAAGACCCAAATTGATGCTTGGGAGCAGGAGCATGACAAGGAATTCCTGGTCAATGGACAGAAATTTCTTGAGTATGTGCAGCAGCAGTGGTTGCACCATCATACTGAAAAAGAGAAGGAGAAACTGGAAAGGGTATGTTATTTATCTGATTTTAAAAACTGTACTCTTTAATATCACTGTCACAAATGTGTTGTCTGTATTCATGAGTACATTTTTATGTGTTTTTGAAATAGCAACTGAAGAAAACTAAACAGACACAGGAGGACATGCTATATGGAACTGCAAAGAGAACACCATCCAAAAGGCGAATAGCAGGGACACCCACACCCGGAAAAGTAAGAAAGGTAAGATGGTGTAGCAGTTTTTTTTTTTATTATGTGATTATTTCATATGCATTGCTACTATCTGACTGCACCTGGATGAGTTGACCTATCTTGCTTCCTCTGTTTACTTAGTTCAATGGCACCTCAACCCTCTCCACTCCAACCAGCTTCCTTAATTCAGGCCTCGGTGGAACTATGTGCCAGTCCTCCATCCAGAAACCACCTCTGTCTGCCAGCAAGGTACGCTCACTGTTTTTCTCCTGACTCATTTCACTGACGAAATTCACATGTGGCCTGTCAGACTTTAAGGTTAGATCTGGGTCAGACCCTTGTAGCATTGAACCATTCTACCAAAAACTGTTCTTGTGATACTTGGATGTGGCAGCAGGGGTGCACTGAGGATGATTGATGCCGTAGTTTTTCATTTTCATAATGTGCGAGTGTGTGTTTAGTTTTTTGTATTTCCAACATGCTTATGTGGTGAAGTAAAATGAAAAAGGTGAAACACATTATCATTCTAGTGGGTCTTGTTGTAGGGTCTTGGCCTGCGAACCCCTGGACATGGAAAGACTCCCCGTTTACTAGACCGAAACAAGGAAAACGTCTCCCATCTTAGAAATGCACCAAGTGGCGCACTAAGGTCTCAGGATACTCAAGATCACACCTTCACCTTTAACTCTTTTGCTGGCTCCTATTCGGACTTTGCGGTAATGTGGTTTTACATCTATTTCGTCCAAGCAACCAAAACAAATCCATAATCTATTTCAGAAAAAATACTCAATTTCAATTTGACAACTGGACTTGAAAGTCTTTGGAATTACAGTTTGTAAATCTGAAGGAAGATTTTCCCTTTGAGATCAGCTAAAAAGCAACCATAAGACTGCACAATGAAGTGAATTTTTAGAAACAGATAATTTGCCTCAAAGACACAGACACAATGAGTACATATAACAGGTTTCTTTTTTTAATTCAAGTTAGGGCAGCATGTCATGAGAAAACAGTGAAAAGGTTCTTATACTGAACTTTCCACTTCATTTTCATAAATGTTTCCAAAATTACTTTAGCATTTCATATTATCATGTTACATGTTTTTCTGTGAATGAGACACATTGACTTGTATATTCACTCACCTGACATGTTAAATATAAAAATACTGACAATTAAATTAGACTTTTTTTTCCCTTTTTTTTTTACAGAGGGACCTCTCGGAAGCTTCTAAATCAAATGTGAAGTCCGGGCTGCTGAACTCCACTGTTGGTCATCAGTGAAGAGTCAAAGTAGTGGCTCCTGTGCCAGGGGTCATCCAGCGCAGCAATAGTTTGGTGTGGTTTCATAGAGCATGAGGAGCTTAAACTCTTTTTTTTTAAACAATGTAAATATTTTAATGTGTCTTCTTTTCTAAGCTTCAGGGTTTCTGCTGAAGCAGTTTCCTCTGCTGTATGCCTTATGTGGCAAGTTGATGATATTTGTATCAAGGCTGTTGTGGCGTTTTATTTGAGATTTTTCTTTTAGGTTGACAGCCTTCATAAGCAAAATGTTTTTTTACCATATCTAGAGCACTACATTATTTTAGTACTACAGCAGTTACCCAGTGCACCGTGATTTTCTTCCTCCAGCTGGAATGACAGCTACACTTTCTCTTCAGGATCTAAATATTTTGAATGCTTCGAGCTGTAAATAAACATTTTGAAAAAACGTACATCCTAAGAGTGTATCTGTTATCTTGTTGCTTTTTATAGTTTTACCTGAAATAAATAAAAATTCTAAATTCTAGCTCCTACAGTTGAGTTGCACATATTTAGTTTACGCTGATTCAGAAGGCGGTAGCTGTTAAGTATTTAATAGTGTCATTACTACATTGAACTTTTTTTAGATATGAAAATGATAATTTCTCCATGTAGACTAGAAATGAAAAGATGTTCTGTTTAAGCCATGCGTGTCATGAGTTCTTCAAGCGCCCTCTCACGGTGATTTTCATGAACAAGCAGCACTTCTTTGATTGCACTTTGCTGGAACCCCATCTCATTAAACTGAGTCAGAAGACGCAGGAACTCAGCAGCCTGAAACAGAATTCAAAGTAATAAAACACATGATGAGATATGGTTAAGATGTTTCTTTTTAGCCTTAAAAAAAACAACAACTATTACCTTGCTTTCACAGTTCTGAAACATCTCCAAGGCCTCCTCCACCTGAGCTTCATGATAACCCAGCTCACACAGACGGTCATTGGCCTTCAGGTATTTTAGGATCTGTTGATAACAGGATAAGACATTTTAAAAGTACTTCATAAAGCACAAATAACCCAACTTAATTTGCTATTACAATTAATACATTTCTTCACACTGCTTGTTTATATTTATAAAGTTTTTTACTTCATTATGATAAAACATCTGCTAGAGAAATCATCTTGGGGTACAGATTGACAATGGGACATTCTATAGAATAAATAGCAAACAAAGGCACAGGAAACTGATTTAATTGAAGAAAACCATATAAAAAGCTGTTAAAATTGCATAAATACAATTTGAGGTAAGCTTGAGAATCAATATTGTTGTATTTACTTTAATTGGCCTGTTTTGTCCTTTGAGACAGTGAGGGAGAACCCCTCCTACCTAAATGTTGAAGCAATAATTACTTATAATAATTTTAAGTACAGCTTTGGGGTATTTTGTGAAAATTTTACTTTACAATTTGCTATCAAGCCTGTTGTCACAGAGGGCAACTCAGAAGTATTTTACAGGAGATCCACAGACTTGTAAGCCCAAAGTGGTTCTTACCTTCTCTGGACTGTGGTAGCCTGTCTTCTGCAGAGCCAGAATAGCTGTGCGTAAAGGGTATCCCTTCTCTGTGATGGTTTCAAGTAGCTCCCTTTCTTCCTGGCTGAGTGCTGACAACAACTCTGCTGCTGAATCGAAGAAAACCCCACAAGGGCCGCCTGTCCTCAGGGCCTGATAACAAGACAAGAACAGACATAAATAGACATTTAATAAAAGAAAGAGATGGAAGTTTTTTCAAAATAAATTCTCCTCTTAGTGGCACTGACAGAGTAAAGAATATAACCTTCTGCCTGTGGTTCTTGACAACAGGCCCTGCAGAGGAGGGTCGTTGCTTCGGCAGCCTGCATGGCAAGGGACCAGAGGGTGGTGTGTTTTGAGAGAACTTTCTGCCGCCAGAACCCAGTGAACGCTGTTTCTTTTTGCTGTTCTTCTGCCCTGAGAGAAGGGGGCTGGCCTGTAGTGGCCGTTGCTGCTCCATTGCTCTCAGGGGCTGTCTGCAGTCATGGAGTGAAGGTAAAGACCCTCTGTGGCCTCTGAGGCTCCGAGGTGAGTCAGGCTTACAGTGGTGAGTGGAAGGACAAAGGTGCATGTCTTTGACTCTGGAGACTGGGTCTTTGGGTGCGGCGCTCCGGGGCCGCTCTCTGCTCTTGATGGGGTGAGGAGCATCATCAGTGGAGGAGTTTTCATTATCCTCATTGTAACCGTCTTCATCCTCAGAGTCAGATACGAGGAACGTTACGGTGCGGTGGCGCAGCCAGCGAGTGTCAGCTGAGTTCAGGCTGTGACTGCGGGGCCGAGGGCTTGGTGCTCCGCTGTCACTGCTCCTGCGGCCCGCCCTGTGACTCTCCTGAGGGCTGCAGAACATCATCCAGTAGGGGGGGCAGGATGGGGCCTGATGCACTGACCTCTTCCCAGTTGTAATCCATTTTTCCAGGTTGAATCCATACTGCAGTGAAAAAAACAGAGACATTCAACAACAGACCTTTTACACAGAAATTGCACAAAACACCAATTTCTACCTAATGTTGCTTTAAAGGCAAGGGTTTATCACAACAGAACAAAAGACAAAAGCAGTACCCTGTCACACACACAGAGGTTCATATAACCTGTTCAGATGCAGTGGTGGAAAGTAACATTTACTCAAGTGCCGTACCAAACACAGTCTTGAGCTACTACTTTATACTTCTACTCCACTACGTGTCTTTAAATACAGAAATATGTACATGTTCTTTCTTTCTGGGCTGTCACAAGTCTGATATCAGTTGCACTACAGTTGGAATTGTATTTATTCTAAGTTTTTTAATACATTTAAATGAAATTGGGCCTCATTGATCCCAAGTACTGGAGGATAAACATAATGAAGTTTGACCATCTGACTGACTGTGACAAACAGATCACAGCAAACAAATCCCAGAAAGATGATCAACAGAAAAAAAAAAAAAAACTTCATATGTTCACTTGCATGTGTGACCTCATTGTCTCGCAGTATCCGTTGGCAGTCTGGTACAGTGATATCTGGAGCTGTCACGAGCTGCACCTCCTCCTCCAGTGGACCCAGTAGGGTCTGAAACGGGACATCCTCCAGAGTGTTCATGTTCACCAAAATAACCTGCATCAAAAGAATCACAGAGTTCCTGAGATTAAAATCAAACAAACAAACCTTCATTGTAACCGTGTAAGTACTTACGTCTGTCAGGTGTTCTCTCTGAGGTCCACCCCAGCTCTCTGAAGCATTGACAGGTGTTTGAAGGACTATCACACACACACACTTCATCGTACCTCTTATAAAACCTCTTCATCACTAAGCCTCTGACATCATCTGGGGAGTTGTTTACCAATAACACCCCGGTCACCTGTTATGACCTGCAGTGGAACAGTAATTGAGTAATTAAATATTTACATATAAACATCCGAGTTATTTAAAAAACAGTCCTTTATTAAGTATTTATATTTATAAAGTATTTTATTATACGTTTTTTACTATTATACATTAATGCTGCAAGATAATAAAAAAAATCCTGAATTTGATGTTATTTGATTGCAGCTTTTTCATCTATATTCAAAGACACATTTCAGACCATGTGACATTCAATGTGGGCTTGAAGGGGGGATCAGGGAAATGCTGAGGTATTTGGAAAGAGAACGGCGTGATACTTTCCAGAGATTAGCAGATTACATAAAGGTGACAGCGTAGCAGCATGGAACAACATTGTGATGTCTGTTGCATTCATTTCCTGTTTCACTGATTTGACTTTAGCAACCAAATCAAATTATAGATTCTTGTCTGCAACTTTAAAAAGTAAAGAACACTTAAAAAGTTCTGTACAGAGGTATACATTTTATTTATATATTTTTATTTTTTAACAATCACAATAAATTCAAGATTTCAA
>OMLP01001686.1:17024-28247 GCA_900302685.1 Spondyliosoma cantharus
TTCAGTAACAGTTAATTTGATATGTTCCGCAAAATCACACACCATGATGGATCTGAGCCCACGAGCTCCAGTTTTTCTCTCCAGAGCCAACCTGGCTATGGCTTTCAAGGCATCTTCATTCACGTTGAGTTCACACTGAAACAAAAAATAACAGATATTTTAAAATTGTTATTTATCATTTAGATATAAAACACCTGAAGATACACTGTCTGGCCAAAAAGTCACCACCTGGATTTAACTAAATAAATAGGTAAGAGCATTCCATTGGATAATTACTGCAGTGATTAATATGTTTCAGCTGGCAAAGTTATTCAACCCTAACTGATGCATTTCTTTAACAACCATGTTGCTATCCTGTGGTCGTCGAAAAGATGTTGCTTTTTCAGAGGGGTCAAATTATTGGCCTGCATCTAGCAAATAAAACAACTAAGGAGATTGCTGAAACTATTAAATTGGATTAAGGACTGTCCAACGCATTATCAAAACCTTAAAGGATAGTTGTGAATCATCATCCTTGAGAAAAAAACCTTGAATGATTGTGATCAACAGTAGAACTCACAGCTATGTTTAATAGGTTAAAGTAAGAGCATTTCCACACACACAACGCAAAGAGAACTCAAGGGATTGGGACTAAGCAGCTGTGTAGCCTTAAGAAAACCACTTGTCAGTGAGGCTAATTGGTAAAAACTACAATCCAGGAAGGACCGTTTGAATTTGAATAGTAGATTCATGAGTTCGAAGGCTTGTTAGATGCCAGAACGTTGCCTTGGGTTTACAATACTGTCAGAAAGGATTTAACAACTCTGGAAATTCATCACAGGGGCAACTATTTTATCTTTTGTTATAACAATCAAACTGTAAACATTAGGAATACAATCTACCAGGAATATTCACTTGCAGGTGACTTGATGGCTGCACTGAGTTGTGACAACAGCTAAGCTTTTTAGTCCCTTGTTGGAACCTTCACTGAGCAAATACAGTAGTCCCTTTCAAATGAATGAGGGGGCTGCCTTGTGCTGTTTTCTCTCTGAACACCACTGTAGAACCAGTTATGTCAGAGCCCTTACTTTGTCCATGCTGAACAGAGCCTGGTACTGGGGCACCACAGCATTGCGTGGTTCGGTCAAGATTCGGACTAGCGTCTCTTCATCCAGGCTGTGCAGAGGAACGACCACCGGCAGACGGCCAACAAACTCTGGGATCATTCCAAACTCAATCAGATCTCTTGCCTCGACGAGCTTGAGCAGTCTGTCCTTCTCCTCTATCTCTGCCACTGTGTCCGTCTCACCACTGGTGTTGGCCAAGTCTGCGGCGGCTGCAGCACGGCGGCCTTTCCCCATGTTCGAGGGAGTTCCAAAACCCAGATACTGAAAAGTTATGAAACAGGAGGGTCAAATTAGAGGCAGGAGTGAAGACAAACAAGAATTTTGGATGACTCTCTGTGGAAAGTCGCTACATACGAGCTGTGTTAAATTTACCTTTTCATTCTTTCTTCTGCTGATGATTCTGTCAAGTCCGTTGAAGGCACCGGATGCAACAAACAGGATGTTTGTTGTGTCGACCTGCACCGTTTCTCCTCTCAGCTTCCTGGAGTTTTTCTCAGGAACATTGACGATCGTGCCTTCCAAGAGTTTAAGCAACCCCTGACAGACAAGACAAAAAACAACAACACAAGTCTAGGTCAGCCAATATGGGACATGTAAATGGAACAGGAACAGGATATCAGTTACAGTAAGGTTTTATTTAGTGTAACTTGGGTTGAATACTGACCTGCTGGACTCCCTCTCCTCCTACATCTCTCAGCTGATGGATCCCAGGCACACTGCCAATCTTATCAACCTCGTCCAGAAACACAATACCTGCACAGGAAATACAAGAAAGGGGTCGTGAGGGCAGTCTGAGTTTCACTTCTCATAATCACATGAGAGAGGCCCCTAAGAGTGCATACCTGTATACAATGTTCAATAGAGATTTAAGCTTACACTATAATTTACACCACTCTCTTTTGTTGATCCCAGTTTGATCTCGTGTTTTTAGAACTTCTTCCTGCTTCCTTCTTCTACTCACATCCAGCCAGTATCACATTCTTTATCCATTTAAGGAATGGCAATTGGAAATGTGATATAATGTGCAAATTTAAACAGGTTGTAGATGAATAACACAGCCCTTAATGTAAAAGTAAACATCCAACCTTTACAAAAGGTAAAGTCTCACCGAGCGGTTCATAAATGTTTGACAGATTGTTCTGGTAGTGTTTCACAGAGTTTACATTATATCTTTAGAAATGTTTTGTTGGCAAGTTTATCTATCATCAATTTGCATAACAGGACAGTGTTTGCAGATAAGGGATAAAGGTCTTGTTGTCACTGTCATGATGCTCTTACAGATTTAGATGTCTCTATATCTGGTCTCAAACTCTGGACTTGCATCTTGCAACTGCCTTGTTTGTGTTATCTGTGAGCTCCTATCTTTTTAATACTTTATGGTACTATATATCCATTTTGATTTTAGTCGGCAGTACTGTGAGTGGGCTGATTTCAGAATGCCAAAATTAAATGTTTATTAAACTAAATGAAACAACAATATGCTTTCTCTTTAGTATTTTATTCTTTAATGTGGAATAATGAGAGAAAAAGAATGAATGTTATGTTTAATATACTGTTGTGGTAGTAGTAAACAAACATACGTTTGTGTGACTAACTTTAGGAGACTAAACTGCTGTTAAATTTAGTCCATCTGCCCACCTTGCTGTGCTTTCTCCACTGAGTAGTTGGCATCTTGCAGTAGTTTGGCAATAACTGATTCGATGTCTTCTCCCACGTATCCAGCTTGAGTTAGTGTGGTGCAATCACAAATTGCAAAGGGAACATCTAGACAACGTGCCAGTGTCTGCGCCAACAATGTTTTTCCTGAGAAAAAACAGAGGAATCAAGATAAAATCTATTTTGGCAAAAACAGATTCATATTTACAAAAGAGTCGCATTAAGCGGTGTTAATGTTAGTAACACTGTGCAATATTACAAATTAGGACAATGTTGACAACACAAACCTGAGCCAGTTGGGCCTAGAAGTATGATGTTACTCTTCTCCAGTTTAATTTCAGTGTGTGTAGAGTCCAGCACCTCCCCACCCCTCTTCTCCTGAGGTGCCTGCTGGCTCGCCTGCTGCTGCATGGACGCTCCAAGAGCATTTCCATGAGGACTGATTCCTGCAATCTGCAGCAGTTCTGCAACAACGTGCAAAGCCACAAGGTTAGCTTTGTGATAAATCACTATAACAACACAACCGTTCAGCTTTTATATTTGAACTGCTGTACACTTTAACAGGCCATTCATTGATGGTTTATGTGTCAGACGATGCATAGAAACTGTATCCATGTACAGGCTAAAAATATTCCTGCCCTACTCTGTGCCAGTGTGGAGTTACCAAGTGATAAGAGCTGGACTGAATATAGCCAAGTACAGATGTGAATATAGGTCACTAGGCTACCTTTATCTTACTGTCTGGACAGTCAAAGATTAACACGCATCATTTTATTGCTTCAGTTTCTGCAGCTTACGTGTACACGTGGTAACGTCCTGACTAAACATGCAATAAAATCAGTCCCTGTTCCAGAACAGCTGTACTCACTCAAATAATAAATACTGAAAATGCCTAGGAAGGCTTTAATTGAGTAATTATAATCCAATTCTTCAGTTAGAGCATGATTATGAATACGTTACTAAAAATATCTACCTGAAAAAGGCAGAACTATCTGAGGAGCCACAGAAGTCTGTACACTTTGGCATTTGTGCAACTCATGAAACTCATGAAAATAAAGACTGTTTAAAGGTTCTATATATGAGATTTTTAATATTGATATAGCAGCAAACAACTCTTTGCTATGTAAAGGTGTGGTGGAGTAATGGCATCCTGAGCAGAGAAGGACATCTCACTCCTTCTGTGGGATTGTCATCTGGGCTTCTCTGCTTTGTTCTGGTAGCCGGTCTGGCCAGCATGCATGTTAATGCATGCGATTACCTCCCTTGAATACTGCGATACCTCCCCGCATATGTTAGGAGACCAAGAGAGTGACCTCCTACTCAGCATTGTAAAAGTAGAGTTCAAAGCTTTCAGCTGAAGGTGCTCAAATTCAATTGAAACCATCAAGCTTTAGATACCTATAGCATATTTTACTTGAAGTTTTAGCTCGCTAGCAAGGTAATATTTACATTGCATGAAAAGACAAACCAACTTTTATGCTGAATTATTTTGTTCCTGTCGAGTTTGAATCCAGGTAAAATCCCAGTTTTTGTCAATGTAGTCTAGTGACTTTGAGGGGAGCAATATAGCGGCTGTTTTCCGGGGGGGGTAGTGGCAGTAAATATCATATATAGAACCTTTAATTGTTGTGACTTTAAAAAGGGGCCACTGATAAAGATAACACTAAAGAGGACCAATCACTTACTTGTGAATCTGTACTCATCCTCTCGTCTTCTCATCTCTAGCTCTACAGGGAGGATGAAAGTACTCAAATCAATATTATTTATGAATCATTACCATTATGACATTATCAGTACAGTCCTACAAAAACTTTTCTACAGTTGCGAGAGATAATTATTGAACAAATGCCAAAAAATACAGATTATGATTGAAATCAAGTAATACATATGTGATTATCATCTCTTATTTTTTAGTGTTGCCTTTATGAGTAAATGGCTCTTGATTATGCAACTTCTGTTACTGTGCCCTAAATTTGACTACTTTAATGTGACAAACATGAACAACTGTAAATGTATTTGTTTCAGCACAACAAATGGTTGTATCTCCTATATGCTGACTTTATCAGGAGCTCAATAAAACAGCCTTGTTTTTAGATACAGACTTTAATTTTCAACTTTGTTTTTTATGTGTTTAATCGACTCCCAAATCTTATTCAAAACTCTAACTGCGATTCATTTTTTTTGTTGTATTTTAAATTACAGGCCACGTTGAATGTCATTCCCCCCCCATTGTTTGCCCATCTTTCCCTGCCATCTGGGATTGAACAAAAACACAAACACTCCCCCAAATTAGGTCAACATTCAGCACTGTCGTATTTTCCACATCAAACTTCATCTGATAATCTGGTTTACACGTGAAAAAGCGAACTGATTAATGCAAGGGACCAGTGGACACCAAATGAATAGATGTACATTGTATACAATTTACTTAAAAGAACAAGCAGCAGAATAAAGTAATTTATAAACGACAGCAATACTGACCACGAGGTGTTAGAGAAGGCTGTTTTTCCACCTCCACCTGCTGTCGACTTCCAGCAGGGATGTTGTTGTAGATGCGCTTGTAGTGATTGTACACTGCAACTGCTAACACCTTTTTTGCATAGGACTGGCCAACAACATACTTGTCGAGGTAAGCATATATCTGAAACAAAAAGTCAATTATATTTCATAACCGTATAAAAGCATTGTAGACTATTATGACATAATGTGTAACAATTCATACAATGTTGACATCTTCGTTTCCTGCGTCAATTTCTCACCTTCTTGGGGGGAGGTGGAGGTTTCTGTGCAAATGCCAGTTTCACTGCCTCCGCAGCAGATTCTGGCTCTTTGTTTAGTCCCTTCTTGGAGTCAGTTTCAGACAGGACCACGAAAAAGTGATGGCATTTCTCACATTTGACAAATCGTGTTGATGCTACAAAAGAACAACAGCATATGTAATACTGCAACATTTCACAACCTGTTTGAAAGACATTTTTGAGACATTTGAAGATTAATCATTTTCAAGGCTAACCAACACTCAAATCAAAGTTAACCTTTCAGGGAGAACTGAAATGGAGATAAAGCCCAAAATTGTCCTGACCTACAGGAAAACTTGCTGATGAATCTGCATCATGTACTGCTAAGTTGTGTTTTTATTGTAAAGATATGAGCTTTAACGTATGACGACTGAATGAGAGTTTATGGTCACATTGTAATGCTTCAACAATTTGACAATGGTGCCATCTACTGAATTGTATTTATTCAGCAGTCAACACTTAATCATTATACATTTAACTGTGGAAATAAAGGTTTAGCTTACACTGTCCATGTAATAGGATAATGTGAAGACATGGAAGAAAACATGCTGCCTAGCTCTGGAACAAAATGTATCTGTTCTGTGTTATTCAATTGAGAGTATTCTGTGTAAATATTAGCTTTTAATATTTAAGTATTAAACCACATTGTCTCTTACTAACATTACTTTGTACACCACAAACCTCTTAAAAATGGAAAAGGTGAAGCATGACTACAGTTCCAATGTAGGTGGATTTCTGTGACTTTTTTTTTTCCAAGTAACTCATGGTGACTCAGGGGTTTAAGAAAGTTACAAAAACAAACCAGTGTGAAAACCCCTCATCTGATTGAAGTTTCGTATGCCAATTGAAAATCCAAACAACACTTTGTAGTTGAAGCAAGCAGCAGCTTATAAACTTAGTTGATTTCATTACACAAAGTAAAAACTACTCAAACAACCTACCAACATCTTAGTGTACTTGTAGGCCTTTCTTCTGACAAAATATGCCAGAAGCGCATGTGTGGTGGATGTGCTGTAGTATTCACAGTATGTGCTGTGTGTTTACAGTACAGAAATAACTATGTGTACTAAATGTTATTTCAGTCCGCCACACAGTTCATGGATTTAAATGATCTGCTGGGGCACTAAACTACACAGTACTTCATTTCCCTTTCTTCTCGTTCATGTTGCATGGCCTTCAGCAATGTCAACCACATCTTTCCTATAATGTTAGTAATTCACTTTCTTCTTCTAATTTTCTGTTATTCTTTTGTGCTTGCCAAAAAGCTGACCATTACTACTATGATTCAAGCTCACATACTTAGGACTCCTAACTGTGTCAGTTCCAGAGGGTGCAGGAGCAACAAAACAAAACATCTGAGACAGGTGCTTTTCCCCCAATTGTCTCCAAGCATTATTCCTTTACATCTGCTCCTCATGACCTTAAATGTCTACATACACTTTGCACCCGAAACGCACATTAGTCATTTATCTTTGGGAAAGACAGCAAAAAAGTTCTACTCACATACAAACGTCTCTACATGTGTGCAGGGATCTCCACATTTAGGGCAGCGCAGCTGGCTTCCCCCCTTGCCTGATCCTCCAGAGCCAGATAGTCTCTTCCCCTCACTGATGCTTTTCTGTGTAAATTGTGCAAAAATGTAATTACATCACAACCACCTCTTCCATCTAGAAAGTGGTGTGTAATACCACCATAGAAGGGAGGTACAAATGAGATTTATCCTCTAACAGATTACCTTTCCTCCATCACTTCCACCGTCCTTTGTTGTTCCATCTTTAGAGGCAAAACAGACAGCGGTCTCTGAAAACGACCTCACCCGTACCCGGGGAGGTAGATGAGTTTCCCGAGACCCCTGACGACTCAGAGAGAACAACTGGATCCGGGAGCAGGACAATCCTGTAACAGCAACAACGTCTCTTTAGATTTCTAAGAACATAGTGATTTTGGAAAACACATTTCAAGTTAATGACAATGATTGCATATGTTATTTTAAATTATTTTGTTGACACATATTACCCTCAAAAATAATTAGGAAACAAGTAAATGGAGGAATAACACACATTTTACAACTGTTTTTATTTGCCATGTAACTAGGGCAGAAATGAGTAGTTTATTAATTCACTAGTCAATTTACAGAAAATGAATCTAATCATCTAGCTCATTTATGAAGCAAAGGTACCAAACATTCTCTGGTTTCAGCTTCTCTTATGTCATCATTTGCCTATTATCTCTGTCATGTATGTTAGGAAACAGAATATATTTGGACTTGGGACTTGGTCAGACAAAAATCAAAGACCTTCTGAAACAGTGATTGCCTTTTTTCATAATTTTGTTAAAAAGGTGGCTTAAAAGGGGCACTACGTAGTTTCAGAGAAGAAAGTAAAACTAACAATGTTAATATTTACAATGATGTTATAATCCAAACTCAAAAATATTGTATATTTTATATATAATATTTTTTCCCTTAACTGAATAAACAAGCTGTTCTCAGCTTTGAAGCGAGAAAGGTGGCAAACAAAGCAGTATGACATTGTGTTGTCCTTTAAGGTCAGTTTGTTAATTCCATTTATTCAGTCATGAAATTAAGAGAGTTTGTTTATTTAGCTTGTTAAGACATAAAAAAAAAAGAAAAATCAGGTGAGTCAATGAAGATCTTTCTCTTCTGATTAAAATTTCTTCACCAAAACATAGTGCTCCTTTAAAATGGACTAACTGAGAAATAATCCACAAAACAATTGGTACTAGAACCAGTCGCAGCCCTACATATGTCACAGGAAACAGTGACCTTAATTAGTTTATAACACATCAGATGACTTAAAAATGCACCATCCTGTAATGGCGTTTGACTGTGTTCATGAGTTGAACACAATGCATTTCTATCAAGAGCAACAGTTCACGATCAGGAGCATATCACGTTTTGTATTTCTCATTATGTGTAAAGTAGTCTCTAGCAGGCTGGTAGATGGAATAAGTTAGCCTGGCTAAAGCTAAATAACACCATTTTTGTGGTTTTAGTGATGTGTTTTTCTTCAACTGCTGTTGCTCTAAAACCACAGCTGTGCCACTCTATGAAAGCCTTGGTTATATAACAACGCTTCACTTGAGTCAGCTACATCAGCTAAATAATAAAGTGACACCTGCTGCTGACATTAACGTTACTTGACTGTCATAACAAACTATGATCTGGGCTAGCTGAAGCAAATAGCACAATGTCATGCAGCTCTGGTCAGCTGGTCGGTGTGTGTTTTCCTTTTCTTACCTCTGTGGGCAGTGTTTAGGAACAACCTGGCAGCCGAAGTGCATGGACAGGACATAACTCGTCTTTTGGCTCGAAATCCTGGAAATAAAAATAAACACAAAATCACACAGTGTACCGAGGGGAGGGGGCGGCTAAGTTAGCTGGCGGCTAACAGCAGAGGCCAGTTAGCGTAACGTTAACACATTTCATAACTTCAACGTCACTGTTAGCATTAGCGAAGCAGGTCATGTAATGGTGAAGGTGGTCAGCGGGGCTGCCCCATGCTTACAAATCCGTCATCTTAAAACAACGTCAGTGTGACGTTATTAACTGGCGAGTCTAACACGGCTAAGTAGCTCGTGCTGTGGAACGAAAGCATTCAATGGCAAAATAAACGATGTAGCTAACCGCGTTTAATAAACAGGTTTCTGTTAGCCTCTTAAGCTAGGCCCAAGCCAGAGCTACGGCGTTCCTGCCAGTGGCGATGACAAACAGCCCTCGCTGGACACAGACAGCCAATGCTGATGCACAGTGGTTAATCTGAGTGGCTTTAGCCTGCGGTGTGGGCACAAATAAGCAGCTGACAGTTAGGCACGCAAGATAACAAAAGCTTAGCTTAATTCTTAAAATGACACCAGCAAAAGGGGAGGCAACATGTAGCAGGCTCGGCAGTTTTACTCACAAGGCACGATGAAACTAGTCGCGTCTTGACAGTCCTTTCGAAAAAACAAAACAAAATTGCCAAGTCACTGCAGCTTTCGCTCTCTTGTCGTAGTTTAACAGGTCAGTGTGTCATGCTAATGGCACAGTGCCTTTTGAGGGAAGCGTTTGCTCCTTTAGGCCGCTATTTCCCAGGTGGGACAGCCACAGTGATGTAACGTTGCTGTTATGAACTGGGTCGGTTACCCGCTAGCTAGTTAGCCTTCGCTCGGGGTACAGACAGTATCTAGCAGGAGTCATGTAATCAGTGTAAACAGTCAAAGCAAGATGGCGGCTGGTCGTGTGTCTATAGTTTAAACACATCCACATGTTTAGAGATCTGCTGATCCACAGGAGGCGTTAACAGGGACGACTGCTGGTGCGTTCAAGTGATCCTCGTAATGTGCGGGATTAAAAGGGGTATGGTGTAACTGTGTTGCGTTTGTGTGATCCTCGTAAATGTGTGAGACTGCCCTAACCCAAAAAGTGGGATTATTGAATTATGAGCATGGATGTACTAGTTATTATTTATTAAATGATCCATGATTTTAAGGTCACAAAATGACCAATACAGTGCTGCTCAAACTGATATCAGTCATAGGTGGAATTATTTTTTTGAGGCCATAATCTAGTTTTTTAAAAAAGCACAGAAAATGCTCTACTTCCTACAGAAATGTAGGAAGGCTAAAGTCCTGAGCAAGTTTCTTGTCAACTTTTACAGAGGAGCAATGAATAGAAAGCATCCTGACTGGCATGGTTTGGCATTATCGGAAAGGTTACCATGGCTTAATTTCACAGTCGTGATTATGACTGAAATAGAAAGAAACATGGGGCATAATTTTCTTTCGAGCACCAGACATGTGACGTGATGTCTCTCCCTGAACCCAGTCGGTTTTCTCTTCAAACCACAAGCACCCTACACCTTTGGTCAGATTTCACTACCAGCGAACACAAAACAGTGTAAATGCACTATAACAAGTCAAATCCACAAATCAACCCACTCAGTTGTACATTTAAAGTTTGCTCTCAAAGTAATTTTTGCCATTTTCTGTCCTCAAAAATCAAGTCTCAGTTCTGCTGCGTGATCTCTAACTTCAGAAGACAGTTCACACACTTGTGTATACGTTTGTTGAGTTCCTACTGACCACCACCACCTCCCGCTGTCTGTGCATTTATATATTGTGCACCTCATGTTTCCATGCAGACAGGTTGTCAAAATGTGCTCATAATGTTGGACCTTCTGGAGTTCATATATTGTTATTCAAATTATCAAACAAATTAGCTAAAAATAATCAATAGACATGGGGCTTTTACGCCCACGGGGAGTCTGGGGCCCAAACACAGTTGGCTGCTTTTCCACTTGGTAATCCAGCCTTGACTTTTCCACATTCAGTGGCTCTCTGATAAGAAAGTCTGCTGCTTTTCCAGTGCATGTTGTTTCTTTGCTCTGTGCCCGAAATGTAGGGCAGCACAAATTCATACATGATGATGTGTTGCCTTCAGCTGAAGTGCTTCCTCCCCCTTCTATGTGTTTCCTGATAACATGTACCTACAGTGTATCTCTGTTATTACACAATACACCCAGGACAAAAATGATCTGTGTATGTATTTGTTTGACCATGAACATGAAAAAGACGATTTGGGTGAAACTTTTTGTCACATAGGTCTAAAATATAATATAATATAATATAATATAATATAATATAATATAATAAATCTAATATAA
>OMLP01001686.1:28267-42849 GCA_900302685.1 Spondyliosoma cantharus
TTATTTATATTTTGGCAAAACCTAAAACACTGTTGCGGCTCTGTGAATAACAAAACTATCTCTCTGTGATACAATGTCTAAATTTCCTATTACCATTCATCATGCTATGCGGCGTAAGTCCAACATTGTTAGTCAAATGTTTTATTGCAGACAATATCCAGTGTGACCTATTGAACCTCTACCAGCACCTTCCTCCTGTGTCAGAGTGAGGTAAGAAATTCACATAAACCAACTGAGATTTTAAAAAATTAAACATTTTATTGTTAATTTTACAAAATAGGTGGTTATTTTGGGTTCGGTTTGACTTTAACCCTGCATATTTTCACACTGCTGTTGTCCCACATATACAAAAGCTTTTTGTTAGGATAATAAGATACCATAGCCAAGATCCCATTAGCTGACCTTAAATCAAAACTTGCATCCTGAGGACTCTCCTCCATTAAATCAAAGGCATATGTAACTCTTCTGTCTTTGTCATCTGTGAAATACAGCATCCCGCATACGATGAAAGCATTTCCCGCTTTAGTTGTAGGGTAGTGAGTGTTAATGACTGACTCCACAGAGAATGTGTCTGGGTTAAGCTTCGCAACCATCGTGTTATCTTCTGTATCTGCAGCAAAAATGACCCACAGTCCATTTTCATCCACAGCAAACTTGAAGTACGTCTTGGAGTTGTGGAAGAGATAAGCCAGGTTTTTGTACCTGCTGTTTGCGATGATCAGATTGTTTGTACTTCTGGTGTTTAGGTCAAATCTGTAAAATATTGATCATGGGTAAGGGAAGAGTACAACATTCACATGTCACATGACACAGACATAAAACAAATGTAAGTATGTCAAACACTTACTTCACAAGTAAGTTTGTTCCTGCACTTTGAAAGAACAACGACTTCTTGTAAATGACATGTCCGCAGCCCTGGTAGTACCTCCTCATGTCTATGTCTTTGCTGCTTTTATTCTGAAAGGTCGAAATGTTCCTGTGCTCTGCTAGAACTCGACCTGGTGAAAAAAAAATGTTTTCTGTGTTAAATCCACCTAATTTACAAACTTCTGTGATTTATGACATCAATCAATCAACCGGTAGACTTCTGGTTGCTGTTAAAATCACCTGAAAAATGTTCGGCCACCCAGTATCGACCGTCATCCAGCTGGGATGTGTCAGACATCCAGGCTCCATAAGTGCTCGACATTTTGATGGCTCTTTCTGAACATTTGATAGTTTTCATAATGCACTCTAAATGAATGAAGACAGGTAATTTAGTATTTGAATAAGCTGATAGATAGATAGATAGATAGATAGATAGATAGATAGATAGATAGATAGATAGATAGATAGATAGATAGATTTAACAAAATGTTCGAACCAGTTCTTGTCGATCTCTCAGTGGCTGTTGTCACATTGATCTTGTTGTCGGTCTCAAGAAGATATGAAGAGTCTCAAGAAAAAAGAAGAGGAAGACAAATAAATACATATATAGAAAATAAAGAATTTAGAATAAAGAAATAATAATAATATTTATAATTAACAAATAATATATATAAAAAGAAAATGTAATTGCAGGCTGACAGTGGTATTAGCACAGGTGCCACCACCAGAGGGCGCTGTGAGGCCCCACATGCTGTAAGTCAGTAAAGGTAAGTCAGTATCAGAATGGCCTACACCACAGAACTGTGATCACTGGACATGTTGAAAATTGCATTTAGTCTCTTTTTCTTGTATATTGTTCATTTGTTATACTGTTGTTCATTTGTACTGGTAACTGTAATGTAACAGTTTTTGTAACCTGCTTATGGGAAAACAGATGTTAATTAGCATTCATGCTAATATTCAGCATGTTTTCATTTTGTAATTTTGTACTGATGTTCATTAACAGTCTTTGTCTCTATCAAATGAATGAATGACTGAATGAATGAATGAATGAACAGTTACAAAGACGATAGATGGGCTCTGAGAGAATCTTAATAAAAAATAATACTAAATACTAATAGAATAGAATGGAAAACACATCATTTTCTATCTAATATTTAATTATCTCTCTAATGCATGCCCAATGCAGAAATGTGTCTTTGCTTGCATGTGCACAAAGGTGCATTAAAAAAGAAAACATCATGTTTAATAAACTTAAATTATTTACCAAAACCTATACCACATACGGTAGACATGACAGCTTCTTACCACTTTTCATTGGTTTATCCATAATGTTGTCACTGTTATTGAAGGTGTCCTTCTTTTGAGCGTCATCTACAGAAAGTGGGGCTGTAAAATAAAGGAAATGTATCTAGATTAATATAGATAGACGAAAGTGAAGTGAATGTTTTTAGGTCAATGTTAGTTTTACATACAATTCAAAACAGAGTGTTTCCTACCTGTTAATAATTTAATTAGTGCTTCTGTAGCATTTTCTCTTTTGGTTTTGTTCAAGATGTTGTGGCTGTCGTCTTGATGTGGTGATACTGATTCTAGATAATCAAAAAGTATTGGGATCAACACATTTTCTTCTTTTTTTCATATAAATTAGGATTATTTTCAGTCTCCCTGATGCGCAAAATGTTTTTTTTTCCTTACTTCAACAAAATACAGTTTATATGACAGTTATTAATCCACTTTTTATTAGTTAATCATTGTTAGGATCTACTACCTGTAAACAAGTTCACTGGTGCTGTTGTAACACTTTTCCTGCTGGTTTCAATCTGTGTGTCATGTCTGTAGTCTGGACGAGGTGATACTAACTCTGTAGAAAATAAAACAGAACCATAACCATAAGATTTATACTAAACAGTCTCATTAATATTAACATGGTATATAAATGTCTTGAAACATCAGAAAAGAGGTCTGACCACTCAAAATGGTTGTTAACTAGATCACTAAAGATCACTAATAGATTCACTAAACATACATGTGAATTGGTCAATACTGACAACAAACACAGTTTATACAATGTGACAGTTCCTTACCATTTTTTAAGATAAAAGTAAAGTTTTCCCTGTCAGTGAAGTTGTCGCTGCTTTGCCTCAGGTCTGGAGAAAGGAGGGCTGCAACGAGACATTACGTAAGATTCATAAATAACAGTGGAGTTGTTGGGCAGTGGGTTTAATTTTGAACTTTTACGTATAGTTCAAAATACAGTTAATACCTGGTAATAATCTAACTGGTGCCTCTGTAAAGTTCTCTGTGTTGGTGTCATTTAAGGTGTTGTGGCTGTACTCTGGATGAACTGATACTGATGATTCTAGAAAAGAAAAGAAAAAAGTACCAGGCCGAACTTGTTATTTACATGATTATTATTGGGTCTTCCTACCACCCAAAACAAGTTGCTTACCAGATTCCACACTTGTGTCTCGAAGTTTCTCAGAGTCGGTAAAATTCAATACATCTTTGTCGTCATCAGCTGGATGTGATGTTGGTGATTCTGCAGACAGAAAGCATATCAATAAAATAATTAATTAATGTAATATATTGGTGTGTTCTGCTCTCATTTGAAGCTTAAATTCACAAAGTTTTACACACCAGTTTCTGCAGTTTCTGTCCATCTCACGCTGTTTGTCACATTGTTCTGGCTGTGATCTTGATGAGGTGATACTGACTCTGGAAAAGAAAAGAAAGGACGAGGTTAAAGAAAATGATCAAAGTTCATCATAGGTCTGACAATCATTTTCCTTCCATCTCGCGTTACTAGTCACATTTAGCTTGTTGTAGTCCTGGTGTGAATATGAAGAGTCTAAAAGTATAATATATAATACATTTTGACACAGGAGAAAAACTACTAAGACAAAAAAACAAATAGTGAAACAGGGTTTCCTACCATTTGCGATGTGTGAATCAACGATGGTTCGAGTGTTTTTTGAGGCATCATTGTCTTCACCTACAGAGAGTGGGGCTGTAGAATGAAATGAAACATTACATACAACGCTTTAAAGCTATGGTAACTTACTTTACTCATAGTTTAAAACACAGTATTTCCTACCTGTTAATGATTTGTTTGTTCGGTCTGTAACATTCTCTGTGCTGGAGTCATTCAGGGTGTTGTGGCTGAAGTCTTCATGAAATGATGCCGACTCTAGAAAATACAAGTTACTGAGTTTAATAAGTTGTTTCATGTTGGCAAAATATATTCTTATTTCTATGTGTCCTGCACTCATCAAATCAATACAGTAGTTTATGTGACTAAATTTCAACCAGATGAGGTGATTATGTTGTTATGACCTGCAAATAAAGGTAATTGAGCCTTAATTTCAATAACTTATTCAAACCTTTCACAAAAAAAAAAAAGATTAGAGAACAGTTGTGAAAACACAATTGTCGGAACAGTTTTTTCTCCTTGTTCTCTGATGAATCATCTCACGACTCCTCAGATTTATCTTGTGACTCTCAGATCCATATATTGGGAACCATTTGACTAAAATACAAAACTATTGAAGAGTATACTGTATAAAGTAGTTAAAACTAGCTCTACTTTGAGCAGGTACAACAGTAAAAGGCTGCTGCACACACAGTGATGCAACAGTACGTTATCACTGTAATAATACTACAATATTACATTTTACTGCAGAGCCAGTACTTCTACTTTTGATACTCTTTTGAAAATCTTACCATTGAAACGGTCATATTTTAACATTTATTTGTGATATTAATGGGATTAAAAAGAGTGCAGAAATATTTGCTCACCAGTTTGTCCATCTGTGTCTGGAAGTTTCGCAGAGTCACTTACATTGAACACGTCTCTGGCTTCATGAAGGAAAAGAGGAGATTTACATTTAAAAGAGACATATTTGACTTTTTACTATTTTATTACTATTTTCTACTTGATTGTTTTGGTACAATTAATTAAGCAAAGGATTTGAATATTTCTTCAAAACTGATGCTTCAGAGATTTCATATAAAGATGAAGAAAATGTACCATTTGAAAACACAATTCCATAATCAACATTTTTAGTTCATAACCCTATTTTTTATAGGATATTTACTCACTTTATGTGTTACCACCCAATGTATCTGTCAATAACTTAAGTTATTTTATGAACTACAACTGTTCATATGTCCTCCTCCTATGTATTCCTTTCTAACAATTGAATGAGTAAAAAAAGTAAAACAGTAAAACAGTGAAAGTCTGTCAGTAAAGTATTTCAGTCACTCAAATGGTTGCTTACCAGACACTTCTTCTCTGTCTTGACGTTTCCCAGAGTCACTCACAATAAAAACCTCTCTGGCTTCATCAGCAGGATGTGTTGTTGGTGACACTGTGGAGAGGAAAAGGGAGATTAACATTTAGAAGAGACATATCATATTATTTTCCACTTGGTTGTATTGGTACGATTACTTAAGTAAAGGATTTGAATACTTAAAAAACTGATGCTTCAGAGATTTCATATAAAACTCTTCCATGCAAACTTAATGTGAGACAGTATGAAAATTTTTTAACCAACATTTTACTATTCAAAAACACAATTCATTAAAAATTGAGGTCATAACTAAAAAATTTTAGGATATTTACTTACTTACCACCTACCTGTTAATAATTCAATTCATTTTATGAACAACAACAAGCAATAAAGAACAATAAAATCAGTAAAAGTCTGCCAGTAAAGTATTTCAGTCACTAAAACGGTTGCTTACCAGATACTTCTTCTCTGTCTTGACGTTTCTCAGAGTCACTCACAATAAAAACCTCTCTGGCTTCATCAGCAGCATGTGTTGTTGGTGACACTGTGGAGAGGAAAGGGGAAATTAACATTTAGAAGAGACATATTTTAAGTTTTACTCCACTATATGTAGTGACAGCAAAGCCACTTCTCAAATTAAGAGTTTGTATAAAAACATAACACATGTATACCCCCTTTAGACTTCCCACATTGTTTAATTTTGATTCTGAATGCAAGACTTTTACTTGTAATGGAGTATTTTCCACTTGGTTGTATTGGTACAATTACTTAAGTAAAGGATTTGAATACTTAAAAAACTGATGCTTCAGAGATTTCATATAAAACTCTTCCGTGCAAACTGTAGGTGAGACTGTATGAACGTTTTACTATTCAAAAAAACAATTAATTAAAAATTGAGGTCATAACCCAATTTTTTTAGGATATTTACTTACTTACCACCTACCTGTTAATAATTCAATTCATTTTATAAACAACAACAAGCAAAAAAGAACAATAAAATCAGTGAAAGTCTGTCAGTAAAGTATTTCAGTCACTCAAATGGTTGCTTACCAGACACTTCTTCTCTGTCTTGACGTTTCCCAGAGTCACTCACAGTTAAAACATCTCTGGCTTCATGAGCTGTACGTGTTGTTGGTAACACTTTGCAAAGAAAGAGGAGATTTACATCTAAACTATACATAAGGCATGTTTTACTTCACTATACATATTTAAGAGCTACTGGTTACTTTTCAAATTAAAAGTTTATGTAAAAATAATTCTCTTAAATAATCTCATCCTTTGTGAACAATGTTTTTAGTGTATTATCTCACATCAGGAGTTAATACTGAGCTGTGAGTTAAAATGGTATTTTTTTTAACATTCATTTCCAATATTAGGAGAGGCAACTGTATTTGTTTGTAAGGGTAACGAAACAGTTGCTTACCAGATTCCATGTCTGTGTTTTGACGTTTCTCGGAGTCACTGACAATAAAAACATCTCTGGCGTCATCAGCTGGATGTGTTGTTGGAGACACTGTGGAAAGAAGGTGAGATTTGATAAGAGATGAAATTGAATAAATTGGGATAAAATCCGTGTTAATATTTCACAAATGTGTGCCAGGAATGTTTTTCGGTCATTGTTAGTTAACTACCTGGTAAAAATGTAATTGGTGTCTCTGTAGCGTTCTCTCGTTTGGTATCATGGCTGTCGTCTTGATGAGATGACACTGACTCTAGAAAATAAAAATTGGTGAATTGATGAATACTTAATATGAAGTACAGTCTATACAATATTACATTTTTATTTACCACTTTTCATGGGTATATCATTAATCAGATCTACTACCTGTAACTAGTAATAGGTTAACAATTGGAGCCTCTGTCACACTCTCTCTGCTGGTTTCAATCAGTGAGTTGTCTGGACGAGGTGACACTAACTCTGAAGAAAATAAAACAGAATTTGAATAACCTTAACATTTTAAATCAAACCAGGTATGTGGTCATGTAGTCTCATTAATATTAGTGAAAATCGTCCTGTGGAATAGATTTAAATAAGTAAAGAGGTCAGTCAATGAAGTCTTCCTACCACTCAAAATGGTTAATTAACTAGATTTTATCAATCTAGATTTGTGCCATGACTTAACTGAACAGACATGTGAAAAGATCAATACTGACACCAAACACAGTTTATACAATATGACAGTTGCTTACCATTTTTCATGGTGATGGTTAAGTTTTCCCTGTCATTGAAAGTGTCGCTGTTTTGAATCAGGTCTGGAAGATTTGGGGCTGAGGAATAAAAGCAGACATCCTGTAAGATTTGCAAACAATATTGGTGTTGTAGGTCAGCAAATTGCAAAGACTTTTACTTATAATTCAAAACACAGTTAATACCTGGTAATAATTGAATTGGTGCCTCTGTTAAATTCTCTGTGTTGGTGTCATTCAAGGTATCGCGGTTGTACTCTGGATGAATCGAAACCGACTCTAGAAAAGAAGTACCGGGGTAAATAAGTTCTGACAATGATGTCTTTTTATCACTCAAAACAGGTGCTTACCAGGTTCAACACTTGTGTGTAGGAGTTTTTTAGAGTCAGTAACATTCAATACATCGCTGCCATCATCAGCTGGGTGTGTCATTGATGATTCTGAGGAAAGAAAACATACAATTAAGTCATTACTTCATATAACATATCTGGGTGTTCTGCTCTCATTTGAAGCCTAAATTCACAAAGTTTACTCACCAGTTTTTGTCCATCTCATGTTGTTAGTCACATTGTTCTGGTGCTCATCTTGATGAGATGATACTGACTCTGGAAAAGATGTATCTCGAAGTTTTTTAGAGTCAATAACATTCAAATCATCTCTGCTGTCATTGGCTGGATGTGATGTTGGTGATTCTGTGTAAATAAAGGTGAGTTTCAAATAGAGGAATTGATACAGACATTGTGTATTATTTACAGTGGGGGAGGAAGTATTTAGATAATTTACTTCAGTAAAAGTACTATTACCACACTTTAAAAGTACTCCAATACAAGTGAAACTTCTTGTTGAGTCCAAGTATGGAAGTATAAAGTAAAAGCACTCACACAGACAAAATGGCTGCTGTGAGTTATCATATAATTTTTTATATCATTAGATTACTCATGCATTAATGTGTGAGCACTAAGCAGCATTTTACTGCTGTAGTCGCTTAAGGTGGAGCCGATTTTTAACTATTCTGTAGGGAAACTAATGATTATTTTCATCGTGGATTTATCTGCTGACTGTTTTCTTCATTCATCGATTGATTGTTTGGTTTGTAAAAATTCAAAAAAAGTCAAAGTCAGAGTCCAAAGTGGCACCTTCACAATGCTTTGTTTTGTTCATTAACTCATATAATTGTTGTAGATTCTGAATTTTCTCCTACCTGTTCTGTTAACTGTGGAGCTGCTGGTGTTTTCTGTGTCGGTTTCGTTGATCAGAACGACAGTAGAAATGAAAGATTCATTAGTCATTATGAAAGATTCTTAAATGCCTATGAAAAGTCCACACTGACTGACTGTTGGGGAATATAATTTACAGGCAATAGATCAAAAGTGTTGTAAACACTTGTCAGGTAAAAATAAACATATCATGGTAAAAATGGTGCAGCCTGATTGATTTTAGATGATGATTCTGTAGAGGTGTTCTCACCCATTAACTTGTTGGTTTCACAGATGTGGCCTCTGGTGGTCTTGTTTCTCACTTTATTACAGTACCAGGCAGGACAGGCTGGACCAGGTGGGCCCGGAGGACCTCTTGGACCAGGAGGCCCTTTAGATATACACATACAGTAAAGTTACTCTAAAACAGCCACCGTTAAGGAAAAACATGAAAGCCATTGATAACGTGTGATAATATGTTAATTTCTAAAAAAAAATGTATTCCAACATTGTACTGTAACTTTTAAGGGAAACTTTAAACTTAAACAAATCTTAGTCATCATCTTGATATTCTTGGAACCTCACCTGTAGTTTAAACAGATGAAAGTGAAAATATTCAAGAAACTCATATTTTGTCAAATCTTGTGCAAAGCTCCTCAGGTGTAATCTTGAGTAAATATTGGACACACTCTGCAGTTTCCTCTCTGTTAATCACATCATCATATCAGGTTCAAGGATGTCGTCATCTCTCACCCTCAACGAGAATGTCATTGGAGGTTTCTCCTTTCAGTCGAAGAGGCCCAGGGTCTCCTTTAGGTCCTGGATCTCCTTTTTCACCAGGGGGTCCTAGTCATTAACATAGGTGACAGGTGTAATTGTTAGTTTAAAACACTGTTGAAAACGGAAATCCAAATAAAAAATAGAATGATCGGGTGTTGATTGTAGGACTGTGAAGCTGTCAACAGATGATATTAGATAAAGCTGACCCTGGACAATTCAACACGATGATCTCAAAACTCTTCAACTCAGTTTGCAGTTATTTTCACTGATTGTCACTCTTTTGAAATGTTATAACGCTGCATATTTGTGTGCATCTTGACATCATTGCAAATTAAAGAAAGCCTCCTGATTTTTTAGGCTCAAATAAAGGTTTGAGTTGAATTCATCAGTCTTAAATACAACCGAGAGGATCTGTAATGCCCTCAGGAGTAACTGAAACGTCCCTGTGGATGAGCGAACGTTTGTCCATGGCCCTTCTCGATGGCTCAGCTACTTCAAAAACAACAACAAACCAGTGTGATTCCAGTATGAACAGTCCAGCAAAACAAAGTCTCTTGTAGACAGTGAGTGGGATTCTCATGTTATGTAACTGCGACTGAACAAAGGAGGAGACTGTCCGAATCTTCTGACTGGCTTCTGTTTCTCTGGTTGATCCGGCGCACACTTCATTCGGGGAGCGGTTTATAGCTTTCCAACCAATTTCTAACCGATTACTCACCTCTTTTTCCTCGTCTCCCCTGCGGCCCAGCCACACCCTGCGGTCCTGGTGAACCAGCTCTGCCAGGCAATCCTAACAGGCAAAAGAACTGTGACTGTAGCAACAATTCAGGTTAGTCTAAGTAACTGATGCAGATCATTAAAGTGTTTTTACCTGGAGGTCCAGCTGGGCCTGGGAGAAACGTGAAGAAAAAAAAAGTGTTTTACATAAATCAAATACAGAGGAAGCACAAGAAACCATAAAATGCTGGAACAGAGAATATGTATGAAGCGCACCTGTTAAACAAAATCCTCTGGAGCTGTTACACAGATCCATGAGGGCTTTGACCTGACAGAAAGAAAAACAGACAGAAGGAGTTGGTGAGGTCAGTTGATTGTAACTACACCTGGAACATCTGGAAGCTTTTCTAAAGTTACAGTTTGGTGTTTAAATCACTTGCATACAAACACTTTTCCTCTCCTCCTCTTCCTCTCAAATGCAGCTGTGTTATAACTCTCAGATTAGAGAGAGGATTACTTTATTCTCATTGGCTCCATGACACTATATCAACTGGCAACAATTTTGGTTAATTTATGTCATTTTTTAAAGCCACAAATTAACTTGAAGGGTCCATTTGCAGAAACACCTGTATTGATTTTCTTAAAGGGGCACTGTAACTTTTTTTCCACCTACATTCTTGAACAGTCGGACCTCTAGACAGGCGATAAGCTCTTTTTGATCTCACCCTGCCAAAACTCGTAATACACGCCTGAACACATACAAATGTAAACATAGCTCCTTAAAACTGCGGTATGAAACTTACCTGTATGAAGAACTGAATAAAAAAGTTACATAGTGCACCTTTAAATCATGTTTTTTTTAACTGCTATGACAGTTAATTAAATATTTCTAGGTCACTTTGTGCTCTGGGAACTTTTCATAGCTTTAAGAATGAATCCAGAAAACAGTCTGTAGCAGCCTAGATTATTATTGGTAATTATTTACCAATCAGGTCAATAATCAAACTGGACTTCATTTTGGTAAAATACTTGTCGATCACTGATGAAATGTGCTGTCATCACACACAGTAGCGCTCACTAAAGTTCCCAGAGGATGTGATTACTGCTGTAGGATGAGCAGGGAACAGTCACGCTGCTCAAACTATTTATGTAGCAACAGTTCAGAGGAAAACCAGACTTCTTCTTGATGTCTGCAGCAGACTCTTGGATTCTTTGCATTACACAGACATGCTTCTAATCCCAAAAGGGGGGAAAAAGAGGAAACGTTTCTATGACTGCAAAGAGATGTTGATTGTTCTCGCTCATGATCACACATGGACACAGTATAAAGTCTGCTTTATAGTAACAATTTCCTAAAAAGAGCCCATATTTAAGATGTGTAGTATCTTACAGGAACCATGGAGTATGTCATCATCATCATCATATCCTTCTCCTCCTGGCTCTGTGATGGATCTTCCTCCTGGTCTCTTCTGCTGCGGTGGAGCTTCTCCAGCTCTCCAGGTTCTGCAGGCTCCATGATACCCGCCTGCAGCCTGCAGCTCTGCGATAGCTCCCGCATCTGTGCATCCAACCTGAGCAGCTCCTCCGTCAGCTCCCTCTGTCGCACCAGCAGGAACACCAAACCTGCTGAGCTGAGGAGCAGCAGCACACACATCCCCACCAGCAGCACCTTCCACGCCGCAAAAACTCCACTCTTCTCCTTCATGTCTGTGCCCTGTTTCCTCCTCTTCCTCCGCTGAGCAGGACTGATCCGGACTCTGAAATTCACAAGCACATACAGCACATAACTGAGCACCTGCCAACATATGAGACGTCAGAGGGGAACTACGCCGTGAGCTGCCGGAGAGGAATAAACATGTCAAAATCTGTCTGTTAGTACCACGTGACTCATTGCGCAATGACAAGCAGCTGGGAAACAGTTAAACTCTAATAGGCCTTCACTTGATTTAGGGGCAGCTAATGGACATATTTCAAGAATGACACATTGTGCAGACATTGTATTGCCTCTCATCATTCTGGTGCTCTTCATCTGAACATTGTCAACAGCCCGTCCTACACAAGATTACATGGAAGTGGAATAAATAAGTTGTGAACAAGGGGAACATTCTTCAGATCTACAAAAGAGCTTTCAGAGCACTTTCAGCAGAAGACTGTGGGTGTGTGGATGTGCATGTGCTGAAATCTCCTTTAATAAACGGGGTTTTTTGTTTTCTATTTATTGCACAATTCATTCCCAAATATAGAGTACTAGTTACATATTTTTCTCTACTTGTGTTGGTGACAGGAAACATCGAAGTTCTAATTATCCACTTTAGTCCCTACAACAATGAGGAAAAAGGAAGTTTTTCAGCCAACTTGGGATAAAGACCCCTACATGTGAGGCCAGCATCTTGGACAACAGCACACCAGCTATTCATCCATACTGAGCTTGAAGGACAGCTCATTATAAGCACACAACCTTTTTAGTTTTGCACCCATGCTCTTTTATTATTGTTTTAAGTATTGAAGCACTCTCACCCATTTGAAATTGACATTTTTAAGACTTTTAATTACAAAGATTTCTCTCCCCTTTCCTTTCTTGATCTGCTGGGTAAATCCCTGCTCCCTTTGACACAGGTCAGCCTGACCCAGCTGATTAATTTGGACTTGAAAAGCCCCCTCGGTTCATGAATTGGAAAGTGGGCATTTCTTTCTTCTGAACAAAGCTAAACATGAAGTAGGCTCGCCTAACAAAAATGATGCAAAGTACAACCGATGAAAGACCTGCAGGTTTTGCATACTTATGAATAAAAAAAACAATTTTCTGTACTTTTTGAAGCTGCTTTGTGCTTCAGACCGGCCCTGACATCTGGCCTGTCGTATAATGGTTCTTGTAACCCCAAAGTGGGAATGTTTCTAAGCAACCGTTAAAGTGACTGCTCAACCGAGGATTTATAAACCCTTGAATCCCTGAGTTTTATTTGGGAGAAGAATGTTAATCGTCTTTAAAACCAGTGGAGGAAGCGCAGCATCTCTTCAAACTGGACTCTTACTTGTCAGGAGCAGGGAGGACCAAGAGACGCAAGTATTATTCCTTTGATAATTTGTTAATGAAAATTTAAAAAAAAAAGCTTTATATAGTAGACTGAGACTTTAATCTTTTGAAACAGCATCCTATCCTGACATTTTAATTTAAAGTTGTAGCAGTAATAAAATATTTTTTTACTCATCACAAGTCTTGAATGATAAACGTCAAGCAAAGTGTACAAGTTTCAGTTTTGTATGAAGGACATGATAGTGTAGGGGTACAATCAATACAAACTAACCTTGATAACCATGACTTAAGTGAGACATATATTTCACAAGTAAGCCACATGCTCTTGAAATAGCTCATTTTAATTCAATGTGATAAACTGTGTAATTATATTGAAGTGAATAATCTAAGGGGGACATTTATTTTGAAATTCACTGCACTAACAATGTCTTATATTATGAGTATGATAATAATTTTGTATTAACATCACAAAATAAGGGACTAATCTGTCCCCTACACTTGAGATCACCATAGTGAGACATCAGATGTCTATCATGTTACAGTTCATCATAAAGGTTCATGTGGGTGTATTTTGGCTTCAGTGTCCCGTAGCTGAGTTACCTCCCAGCCCTGAAGGACGAGAGGATTACGAGGGATGAAAATGAAGGCTGTCCCCCGAATAAAGTTCTTCCCTTTTGTTTTAACAAACAGATTAGTTTGATTTGTCTGTTGGTTGAAGGAGACATGAGCTTTATGATCACAGGTTAAAAGACTGCTCAGGAGCGTTTTTGGGTTATGAACACGATGATGCTGCTGGAGATGCTCACCATCAGCCCCGCGGTGGCTGATGCAGCGTCTGATGTCAGCACCGTTCTGATTCTTCTTCTGCTGCTGCTGCTCATCACCGCCTGGAGCCGAACACACCAGTCCCATATACCAGGTCATAGACTTCGCCCTCTGTTCTGTCGTGTACCGTGTCTTGTATAGTTAGATCCACATGTACAAGTTACTTCAGGTGTAAAGCAGAGAGAAATATTAAAAAAGAGAGAAATACTTGTTTTAGAGAGTTTCTTTCCAAGTGTTTTGTACTGTTGATAGCGACAGATCTTTTAGAGTCACGGTAATTTGTGATTTACTTATACTTTGCTTGACTATTGACATTTTCTGCTACTTTAAGTCTGTTCTTCTACATATTTGCCTCAGAAGAAACATTTCACTTTTTACTTCGACATGTAATCAAAAAATTACTAATTATTAAATTAAATTATAATTAAACTACTTACTTGAGGATTGAGTTCAATAATACGAAATATATTCAAAGCATAAATTATGATGTTATATTACAGGATAAAACTTTATTTATCCCTTGGTGGAAATCAAGAAACTACCTGACAGATAAACTCTATATTTAACCACCTTTACTTCAACATTAAAGTGATGATCAATTAATCAATAACTATAATCCATGTATTATGAAATGGGCCATTCTGAACAATAGGAATTTATACTTTTGGTACTTAGGTTAGTATA